>JAZHYW010039768.1:0-158757 GCA_037355805.1 Ixodes ricinus | reverse complement strand
TAAATCAAGTGAGGCCAAATCACGTGATTCTAACACCAATTCTGATTCCCCGCTAAATTTTGCCGGAAATTCACGGACGTACGGACGGACGGACAAGATAAGGGGATTTGGGATTACATTGCAAAGTATTTTCCGCTTAAAACAAAAAGCTATATACGCCATGCCTCTCTTTCGTTGTCTGTGACTGCGCACAAGCTGTTTGAGAAATTATATGTAGACTAACTAATTAAAGACAAGTTGATTTATATTCCATGCAAAATCAATGAGTTTGGATTTAGAAACCTTAAAAGCAATTTGTGCAAAAGTTACTTTTATCTTGTTACAGTTAATGACAGTTTAGGATATTCAGGGCGTGGCGAATAACGATATCGCTTCGAAGCAAATAAAAACGCAAAAGAACAAATTACAAAAAGAAAGACGCTTGACCATAAAAGCCACGCCCTGAATATCTTAACCTGTCAGTGCAAAGAGTAGCACAAACGTAATCGCAAATCAAAATCTCACCCGGTTGCCCGAGGAACATTGGACAGAAGGCCAGAAAGAATAAAACCTAACAAAAGTGACGTCATCAGCGACGTCACGTGACCGATACTGCCTTCCCTCCTCCGCCTCTGCCCTTCCCAGTCCCCCTAATTCGCCCCCGTCGCTTGAAGCGCCATCTTGAGCTTCGTTTAAAAACTGTGTATCCTAAAGAGTACAATGAAAGCGCAATTTAGGCGCTGTGCTTCGAAACATGCGTATTCCTTGGAATACATTATAGTTAACATAGCAGCCGTCCCCAAAACGGTGGCGCGTCGAACGACGGGAGGCGGGCCTTGGTTGGTGGGGAGGGGTGTACTGCTTATGGAAAAAGCGTTTATGAGCAGTTCTGCGACTGAGTTCATCTAGTAACATTGTTTTAAGCTGGCTTGGATACGCCAACGATAACTTCAAGACATCTGTGACTCATAACTGGCGTCAAAAAAGTTCCTCGAATGTGCTGATTTTTATTTTAGCAAAAAGCGGTTTATGCAAAATTTTACCCAGATTTCATTCATTCATTCATTCGTTCATTCATTGTCCTTCAAAGGCGTTTTGTAGGCCGTTACATAAGGGGGGGGGGTTGCATGGTGTGGTTAATATAGTAAAAACAGCGCTGTTCAAGTGATTAAACACACGCATAGCAATACGGAGACAAGAAAAATGTAAATCTGAAAACGTTTAGAATCAATACAGGCGTTAATTCAATGGTATCATTTCATGAAACAACACCAATTACGACAACACAAAGCTATATAGTAGGCCACACCACAGTTCAGACAAAGTTCTTTTTTAAAAGAGCTTCTGCTTCCCTTTCATACCTTTACAGTTTCATAGATATGTTTTCAGTAACTTACCGATGATTGTGAACGTGATTGATCTTTCAAAGATGTAGTGGAAATAGGTACGCACTTGTTCAACGTAAGTGTATTTCTAGCAGTAGGAAATCTCACATCTCTTTGGGTGTAAACAAAACAAAACACGCGTTGACAGCTCAGCTCATGCACTGTCCTTCGTTGTCTCGATACTGCAACAAACACAGACAGCAGACCATTGCTACCCATGGTTGCGAGGGCTTTTGCAATTGGCGAGGCTCGAAAAACAATGCGGCCCAAAGACACGAGCTGCAAAACAGGCGCACTGTTTTGCATTTGCATTACACTTGCATAGATCACGTTCTGGAGCCCAACCCAGCCGTTTCCTAGCACGAGTTTTCCATTGAACGCATTTGTTTGGTCCCAATGATTACCTGTTTTTGTTCACTGCTACGGTATACTCAGCAATTAGTTTGCCATACTGAAGTCCAGTGCGTTCCAAAGACAAGATAATCGTGTTTTTAAGGCCAGGGTAGATAAACTACGCATCGCAGAAAGTTCAAACTTCGCTACAACGTGACTCTATCGGTTTGGGTAGAATGCGAAAAATTAAGAACATGGCGTCACCTGGATGAACGGATAACCAAGAAAGGCGATATTTTTTTCATGAGTCGATGACCTAAGCCTAATATCGTGAAAAAAAGTACTGACTTTATAGTCACACGTTGGAACCATATCACTGAAAAACCCGACTCAACGAGAAAAATAACCTTGTTTTCTTTCTTGCTGACAAGTTTTTTAAACTGAATTTCATGCTACAGGCAACCAGAATGCCATTTCTTGTTTTGACGATATTAGGACTCGACGGACGTCGGCTTATGAAGAAATTTTGTCATTTTTGAATTATGTTTTGATACGGGTCACTTCATGTTTTCAAAAGTACGCGTGTGAACGCAACCGTTGTCCTAACATTCTCAAAGAGTTTGAGCTTTCTTCGATGCATTGGTTGTTTAGCCGGGTAAAAAACGCGGTACTCTTTTTTCTGGAATGCCCCGTAGAATACCATACTACAGGGTGTTCCCCCAAAACATGTACAGGGATTTTATCACCGCAACAATAATATACGCATCGCTGGACGCTTACTCTCCACCCAAATGTAGCGCCATCGGTCAGGAACCATGATGCCAGTTTCAGAACTAACCATTATTTTATTCAATATCTATACGTGATTTTCTGAAATTTTTAAAGGGAAAATGGCGGCCGGCAGGGCTCTCGAATATATGGAGCTCTACGGCGCCAGTTGCCGAAAACTAGCAAAAAGAGGCCCCATTTTCCCATTGAAATTTTCGGAAGATCAATAATAACTTCTTAACAAAATAACGGTTAGTGCCGTAACTTGGTCATCTGGTTTGGACCGGTAACGCTATATTTGGACTTATAATGAGCGTTCGGCAATGCGTAGTTTATTTTTGCGGTGAAAGAAAACACTGTTAATTGTTGAAGAGTCCCCCTCGTGCGTGGAGGGTCCCCCTCTTGCGGGCGTTCAAAGAAATATGTAGAGCAGGGACTGTCTGAGCTCAGAGATGCAGAATGAAGCAGGCAGTGGCGGGCCTATGGTTGGGATGCACCCCTTTTCCAATGGATTCTGGACATGGGTGCTATGCCAGATTGTTTTCCTTCGGATTGTTTTTCTGGCACGGGTGCTCATTGGCCATAGACTCTTTCCCTATTATTTTATATTTCGAATTTGGTGAAGTGCAGCATTCCGACTGTCCTTGTGGAGGGATTGCTGTAGACGTTTTGATTGCTATGCGGAGGTCCTGTGCGGATGTGTGTGGACAAGAGCTTGAGAGCTTCGGTGGTCCAATTTTGAATATAGAAAGGGGGAAAAGCTTTGTAGCGGTGAGCGGTTCGGGGGAGTCCTGGCCGGGGTGGTGAAGACGTTGGACCCTGTCATGTCCCGGGTTTGAAAAAGGAAGGAAAGAATGATATAGATGTGTTTTGCACAGGCTTCTCAAAGTGCAATTTCTATCAAAAAAGTAGAAGGAGGGCAGGGCAGGGGGCGGGGGGGGGGGGGCAGCATAGCTGCGGAAACGAGTGGAAATGAAATTGGGACGGAGCAGCGAGATCTGCAGGACTTGCACTTCGCTTCCGGCCTGCCGGCGCTCTGCTGGAGGAGGGGAGGCCAGGCTACTCCTTGATCCTAGAAAAAAAAAAGAAGAGGAGGTAAAATGGAAGTTTTAACTAAACGACACCCAAAACAAAAACAACAACATCTACAAAAAGGAAACAAGGCAGCAACCAGACAACATCAAATAAATAAAGAAATAAAATACAAATGGGGAAGAGACGACTCCGGAATGGGGACATATTATCCCACCTGGGAGCATGGGACAGTCCTGGGAGGTGCCCATTCCCACCGCACCAGGAAGGCCGTTTGTCTCGAAAGACCGCGAGAGAAACACAAGAGGGCGAGGTGGGGAGGCCAGGTTATTTCTAATCTCCTCAAAAAAAAGGAAAAGTGGTAAAAGACAACCTCCAACTAATTACCCAGTAACCCTTCACGAAAAAAGAACAACGAAAACAACAAAACAAGAAAACTTGAAATTGAACAGAACATCATTTTGGGGAACAGTCGAGAGTGCGGGGGGGGGGGGGGGGGGGGCATCAATGTCTCACCTGGGAGTAGGGTACAGACCTGGGAGGTGCCCACTCCCGCCGCGCCTGGAAGACCGGTCGCCTCAAAAGACTATTAGGGAAATATTAAAAAGGCCATGGACGAAAACAAAACCTGCCTTTCTAATCAGTCTACAAATAGAAAAATAAACAGTGTGTAAAGAAAATAAATTTAAATAGCCTGAAAACATGAAAGGATGCACAAAAAGCATCCTGAAAAATAACAATTATTCCTCTTTTGGAAAACGTTAAATGTAAAAATGTATGAAATAATACATGTACATACGTGCACAAAAGATTTTCTTTGGTTTTCGTTTTGTTTTTGATTGATTTCGTCTTTTATTTGTATGTTGTCTTAGAAATAATCAGGAAAAAACACACAAGATGAAGAAAAGAACAGTAAAATTGTATACATATGCTAATTTTATCACTTCTGACCTTTGAAAAAAGAAATATATTACTTCACTTAAATGATTTCAATATAAAGAGACAACACTCCATTAGCAAAATCGAAAGAAAAATTTCATTCGAACACTATTAAATTTCTAATTTTTACAGTAAACAATCTAAAGGACAAGAAGTAGGACAAGAAAAAGAAAACCCAAGTACAAGCACAAGGAACAAGAAAAATTACCATATTTAATAAAGCAAAATAGCACAAGCATTATACAAGTTGTTGATCAAGCCCGCCCGCTTGGCTAGGGTATCGCTTTAACGATTTAGTTTTCTTCTTCCCCTCAATTGGTGTTTTTTATTTTTTAAATAACATTTGATGGATTTCCGACCCTATTTTTTAATTTGAAATTTACTTTAAATCGGTTGTGCCTTTCCATTTATAGTCCTCAACCTAATCTAATTCCAGTCGGTGTAGAGGAAAGGCGCTTCTAAAAGGCGTATGCAAGTTGTGTTCATCATGAAAAAGTAATGAAACAAGAAACACTGATGGTAGACATGAAAGGGAAAATATCAGAGAAATCTAGATTCTTCGTAAGTGTTTTCAAATTTCCTGTGCGCAGTTTCGGAAGCTGTGGCCTAGTGAAAAATGTTGTTTGTATAAGAAATGTCTAGGTGCAATAAACGGATATAATCAAATAAGAACTTAAAAATGATACAAGAGTATTTTAAAAAGTTACAAGAAACTGATATGAAGTTTATTGTAACTTCTTATATCATCTCATATTGTTCTTATCTTATTATAGGTTCTCATAACGCGCTTATACGCTCTTAGATGATCGTACTTGATAATAAGCATTTATTAAACCAAAAAATTCTTATACATATGGAGTTTTTCTCTAGGGGGATATTTTTTGCTTAACAATATTTCCAGCCGTCTTCTTTATGATCTTGTTGTTCAAAGTATTTTTAGGTAAAAACGGAATAATAACCTATCGAAATAGCGACCTGCGTTTGAACTCTAATCCCGCAATGTTATGCTCAGTAACCTTGCGTAACATTTTTGTTTTTAAAGTGTGAATGTTGCTTTTACATTATCTTTTGCTAATCTCATTTTGTAAACGACGCTGATTGGAAACCCCTCTATGAAAATGTAGACGATCAGGCGTTTCGGAAATTTGCTGGAAGATAATGGCGTACTGCCCTCAAACGCAAGCTATCACTAGACCACGTGTAGTGCATGTTGATTCTTTCAGTAGTTGCGTTAAACTGTAGAGTGTGACTTGTTAAGAAAAGAAAGGATACCTATATGGTAGGTGCTGGGTGAGGTGAAGTTTTTCAGAATTTGCTGTCCGTGGTATTTGACTCGCAAATGGGATTTGCTTTGTGTTTGTTTTCAAGTTCATTTTGGATTCACGATATAGTGGTGGCGCTTTCGGATACGTAGTGCGGCTCAGCGGTTTCGCAGCCGATCAGGGCTAGCTTAATCAAGGCCCGAAAAAGTAAACAGCTGGCTTTCTTATCCGGGCACCTTTTCAGATATAAACCTTACCGTCTTATAAATCACAAGAACGGTTGTGTTTGTGACGCTATCATATCATATAAAGCAGTTGACTACAAGAAACAAAACCGAAGGCTGCATGTGTTGATTTGGAGATAATATGTTTCCGTAGTTTAACTTTTTCCCCCTTCTGCTGTTAACGGCGAGCATATTCTAGTTTTCTTCTTTTAATTGTAAGAGGGAACAGTTTTAGTTAAACAACTTTCCGCTGGGGGTGTGATTTGTTGTATATTGTTATATATTTTCTTTTGTGTTGTCTTGTCTCGTCTTTAACAGCTGGGACAGAGGGTTATTTGTCGCGCGGACGGAACTGTTGTTTATGAGAGCGAACGGCACGCGCTTGGAATAGTGGAATTGTTTTTGCTGCATATTATTTGGCAGGTTGTGATTGCAATAACCACCGCAGTGAACCTATTGTACAATAGGCACGCTGCAACAGATGTTGTGTCACGTTACACCTCAGTTACTTTGTACAGATTGCAGTTAATCGGACGTATACGTTTGAAGCGCTGAGAGTACGCCTATTGCGCTGTGGCTTGGTTGATGGATACTTCTTGTTTGGAGAAAGTATTTTTTTAATTTGAACTTAAAATAATGCAACAATTCTGTTTTAGAAGTATGAAACTTAGCGATTGTTTTTCAACAAAAACCGCAACACATTGACAAAACTTTTAAGCTCACTTAATGAAAAAAATAAGCTTTTTATTCCAGGGGAGACTCCGACCGTTGTCGACTATCGACTGTTTATTGAGCTCTCGACATGATATTTAATTGTTTAAAGAAACAGAAGCGGGGTATGCTTATTCTCATTTGCTCAAAAGTAGGCTTTATTAAAATCAATACATGAAAAACATCGCGTGTTAATACCCTTAAAAAGACACTAAAATAAATTAAAACAAATTTTTTTACGGAGCCTAGATGGGACACATATTTCGTTTGTGAAGTATCTACGAACAAACATATTTTTTAGCAATATTTACGTTGTTAGGAGCAATTTAGGAGTGGGGGGGGGGGGGCGGGTATAGCCATATTTAGGCCCCGCCCGGTGCTTACAAAACTAAGCACCTTTTTTCGGTTCTTATTGGTTGGAGAGATGATTGACGTGTGAAATGTTGGTTCTAAAATTGTATCTCCGTGTTGTATTAGTATATTAATCGACAATATTTTTATGTCTGAGAAACGAACAGTTTAGGTAGAGTGATTACAGTTTTCAAAAATATCCCGAAATTGCCTTTTCGCTTTGGTTGCAAACAATAATAGACACGGCTGCCGGGATCTGCGGAGTGATCCACGAGCTCAGCTCGTCGAGCCCGTTTATTTTTATGAGTGCGAGCCGTTCTGCGTTCACCGAAGTGTTTAGATAAAGATCTCCTCAACCGACCTCGTTTGCAGCAAACAACTGTCTCAAGTACCTGCCTTCAGAAGCGCGGTTGGCGCTGTGCGGGAGCTGGGGTTCGTAGCGGGACTGACCTCAGCCTAGCGTACCACTTCAACTGTGTTGGTTGATCTGGCTTGATTTGTTTCTTTGCGCGTGTTGGTGCTGAATAAAGGTATCGGTTCATGTAAAAGCGGACCCGCTGCTCCGGGCTTTGCGTGGTGGTTATGATTGCAACAACAATTTCAAAACCGAGAAGATACCTACAGGTAAGAATTTGCGAGCGATATGGCTGGAGGCAGGCGGCCGTTCGGCTCGCATCGAGTTTGTATAGGTTTGTTCCCGTCAGTTCGCTTCGAAGGGAAAGTAGCACTCAAGTTTTGCAGTGCACCTCCCTACCGAAAAATCCGGTATAACTTTTCGCTATCCGGATTATGGAACTGGAAATCTAACTGGATTCTCTCTGGATTCTACCTGGAATTTAGGTATTCAAAAATTATTCCTTTGTCTGCAATCTGGATTTCGGGTTTCCAGAAACAAATTTACGGTTCCATAATCCGGATAGTGAAAAGTGTCATGATACTCACCCGCATTGCTCGAGAGAAAATAACAACAACAACAACACGAGGAACAGAAGAGCTGCAAGGACTACATATTTATTTTGTCGATTTCTTTTAGTGCTCCCAGTCGCTTTTACCGCACTACGACAAATGCTGACAGACGCTTGTGTTGGACCCTGAATGGACCTTTTGTGGAAACATCGGTTCGAGAGTAAATGGTTCCAGTACCCTCTCTCTCTTCCTTCTGGCCGAGCAGAGAGGGAAGATGGTTTCGTTGTGTCGACTTCGGGGCGGAAGATTACGCACGGTGGGGACAAAGGCGAGTTTGGGGTAGCCGTATCTAGGTCACTGCGCCTCAATGGGTGAATAAGATGTAGCTGACATTTTGGGTGTGGAACGGGTGGGAGAGGCGTTGCACGCGCGTTGTTTTCTCGCCACTTAGCCTCGAACCCAGTCGCGTGTCTAGGTGGCAGCACATATTCGCCAAGAGGTGTGCATGATGGAACGCTAGAACGCCGCTTTCACGGTCGCTGTCTTGCAAGCATTGCAGAAGTTTATAGACGGGTGCGGAATAGCAGAGGTACGAAGGCGAAAACGGACGCCAGCGCAGCTTTCATGTCCCCGTCTGGGCATTGCAGACGACGTTAGACGGTGGTGGACTAGCAGACGATGCTCCAGGCTGACGCGCTTCTGCTCGCACGGATAGCAGGCGGTGTAAGACTTCCAGACTAGACGCACCTGATGTCGGGAACATTGAGACAATATGCTTCCGAGCATGTTTGGCCGCGCAGCCAAGCCAATCTAGTAGGAATTGGCGGGGCCACTGATCTGGGGTCTAGGGTTAGAACGGGTCCGTGACCTCCAACTCAATTGCGTCTAACGGCATAAATATATCACCATCCTTTTTTTCGTTGAAGAATTATAAACAAAATACGTGCCCCTCTTATGCTCTTTATTTTTTTTTTCATTCCAGTGTCCCTTTAAGTCTGCTACGTTCAGAACGACAGAGTATGAAGGACGAAAATAACAAAATATTTCTCCTTTTCCTATTTAACGTTGTTATCCAAGGCTGTGTTGTGTTGCCCTTACAAAAATGAGCCTAAAGCAGAGAGAAATATACATTCCTGCCTTATAGATATCAGCCGGCGCTTTCGTAAACCACAAAATATATATGGTCAAACTCAACAATACCATAAAAAATAAGACAGGCGAAGTTTCGGTTATCTATATTTTCACTCAACCAAAAATAAAATATGCTTTTGTGTCTCGACACCAAATTCTATAGCGTTAGCTGTCCCCCAATAACAAAATTTAAGAATGTCTTTGTTGCTTGTTTCTGCCCCCCCAAAAAGAAAACTATTTATTGTGGAACGCTCATTACCCGCCCAAAAGTAGCGCTAGTGGTGCGAGCCAGATGCCAAGGTTACAGAGCAAGCCGTTATCCTAATACAAAATTAATAGTGCTTATTTAAAATTTTCAATGTGGAATTGGCGGCCGACATAACTCTCGAATACATGGAATTGAATGGCGCCCGTTAGCGAAAACGGGCAAAAGGGGGCAACATTTTCCCATTGACATTTTTGAAAAAAAGTAAACGCTTATGGCCATTGATTCAGATAACGGTTAGTTCCGAAGTTTGGGCGTCTGGTTCCGACTTTGAAAAGCGCTACATTTTGGCGCCGAGTGAGCGTACGGCTAACCGTAGCTCATTGTTTGCTGTTAAAAAAAGTGCAAACGATATTTGTGGGGACGCGCTGTAGATTTTATTACGTCACTTTCTCTTTCTTTATGCCTTCTCCCCCCCCCCTTTTTTTGACGCAGCCACTTCTTACCTTTTATTTTACACTTTTTGTTTTGTTTCTGAACTCGATATGCAATGCCTTCGAGCCGAAATCCTAACCTAGAAATCGGCACTCCTTTTCAATGCGAAGCTCAACCACCGAACCGATCTTGTCTTCATTAAAAGAATGGTGCCTTTGAGCGAGAGCACTCCCAGTGTACACTTACACACCGCACGCACGAATACATGGAGGCGATAATTGTTCCGGCATTGGCCTCAGAGCCCAGCGAACCAGGCGCTAGCGACCGTGGACAGCTCATACTCTTTATTTGTGTCGTCGATTGCGCCTCGGGACACGTGGCAAGTATCTGTGCCAGACTCTTTCAAAAATAATTTGATTCATTGGCTCTCAATCTAAATTCCTTTCTTTCACTTTCTCAAAATGAAACTCTCACCCTCTTTATATATCCTCGTTCCCCCAATTTCTAGAGCAACTATACAGGTTTCGACATAGCATTTTGAAAAAAAAAAAAAGAGTTTGTTTTCTTTGAAGTTAACTTAATAAGTACTTGTTCATCGGTCACGTTAGGGGTCTCCGGCACGGTTTATTTTCCCAAAAAGCAAAAACAATTTGCATTTTAACGTTGATGTTCTCTTTGGTTATGAAACCATTTGTTCCTATATTAATTATATTTTTCGTTGCAAATGCTGTTGTACAGAAATAAAAATCAATTACCGTTCTGGGAGGGTTCTGTGAATAATTAGAATGTACTGAGTTTCATTTACTAATATTGCTGCAAAAACCTTATTTCCTGAAATATATAGCACATCGTTGATCTTTCACATGTCGTTGTATACTCTACGCCTGGATTCACAGGTGGGAGTGTTGTCGTATCGCGGCAGAGTTAAAAACATTGTTTTACCCATTCCCACAAGCATGTATCAACCATGAACGACAACTAATGCCTATCCTAAGTAATAAAAAGAGAAGATATCGTTTTACTAATAAATATAACAAATTTTATTTCTTTCGAAACATCCCTATGCTTCAGTTGACGTAGAGCATTTTTCACTGTTGAACTTTCTTTCTTCCACACTCCTGAAACAAAACAAAACATAGTTTTTTTTTAATATCTTGCATCACACAACACATTATCGTGTGTTTAATGGTCCTGAAGTACTAACACTAAAACTTTAAAAAAGAAGTTTGAAAATCTTTTCAGGTGACGCGCCTTAGTCAAAGCCATACTTCATTTTAGGTGATGGTGTAGTTCATGACACATTGTAATATATTTATTAAGTGCACTGTATATGATCGTGAGATAGACCGTCTGCAAAAATGTATCACTTTTCAAAGCGAACACACAAGCGCGTTGACAATTGAAAAAAAAGCTAACCTTTCAAAACCTAAACAGCTTAACCGTGGTAGCCGTAGCCGCCGTGTCCGTAACCGTGACCATATCCGCCGACAACACCGACAGCCTTGACGACGCCGACGCCGTAGCCTCCGTGGCCGAAACCGCCGTAGCCATAGCCGCCGTAGCCTCCGTGTCCGTGTCCGTAGCCGGTGGTCTGGTAGCTGACGCCACGGCTGTAGCCTCCGTGTCCGTGACCGCCGTATCCGCCACCATGGCCTCCGTAGTAACCGTGGTTGACGGCGAATCCGCCACCGTGGCCGTATCCGCCGAAGCCGCCGTAGCCGCCGTAGCCACCGTGGCCGTAGCCACCGTAGCCACCATAGCCACCATAGCCGCCGTGGCCGTAGCCGACAAGGCCGGCGCAGGCGACAGCAACAAGGCCGAGGAAGGCCACAAGGGTCTGTAAGAAGGAAGAAGACATGTACTTTGATAAAGGTAGTCCCTATCGAGTCTTGTAAGTAACGTATAATTTGAGATAAAAAGCGCTCACTTCGTCGGCACCAATGGATTGTGAATGCCGACGCAGCTCTAGTACCAAGGAGCGTGCAGTGCTTTGGTAGATGTGCAGGGGTGTGGGAGGAGGTCCCAAGGTGTTCGCGTTCTAAAGGGGACACCATGGTAGCGCCACAGTGTACACCCGCGGTGTTAAACCAGTAACCGGCGCGTGTAAGGATTTGGTGAACTGCGTAGCGCGTCACAAGACGATTGGCAGCAAAATTAATGTGAACATTTTTATGTTTAAATTTACCTAAGTTTCTTCTTCTATGAACTAATTATCATTCTAAGTAAAAAAACAAATCCTACGTTTTGAAAATTTAAATAATGAAATTGTCTTGCATAGTTATTCCTTACTTGTATGCTTTATTTACTTCAAAAATGTTTAATTACATTTCTAAAATCGGAATTCCTTGAAACATTATTGCTTTTTTTATAAGACTATTCAATCATGAAATAGCTATATACATGTTTAATTAAATTCACTCCAAGACAATTAAAGGTGGAATGATAGTACACCCTATATTGTAAACGCAACATAGTTTTCATAGTTTAGATATATTCTCATATTAGAGCGCGTCAGCTCCAAATATATGCAGCGTTTTTTTGTTTTGTTTTTACCGCAAAAAATAAACGACGGATCGTCTCCACTCAAATGTAACGCTAGTGGGCCGAACCAGATGCCAAATTTTAAAAACGCATCGCTGTCTTATGCAAAAGGTATAAGCGATTTTCTTGGTAACTGGCATCATTCAGCTCCATGTATTCAAAGGCTGCATCATTCAGCTCCATGTATTCAAAGGCTCCATCGGCCCCCATTTTCTCACCGAAAATTTCAGTGCCATAGAACAACGGTAGCCCACGCAACATAGCCTCCCCTTCCTACAAAAAAAAAAAAAACCAATGCGGAAGAGACAAAATCCAGCTTACCAGAGAGTTCATGGTGCTACGTTAGTGCTCGGAAAAATACTTCCAATGAGTCCTTCATTTGCGGGTAACGCGCTTTTATACCGCGCAGAAAGCCTGGGGCGGGACTAGCGGCCACCAAGTGGGCACTGGTCGCCGGACAGCGCGTGCCCTTCAAACAAAAGTGGAGCGCCCATTTTGTGAGTTTCAACGCTTTCTTCCGGACAGTGTGGGCCAGAGGGCGTTGTCCACGCGCGCTCACATTCTCCAATCGCCGGCCACGATCAACAGATTGTCTTCGCCCCTTTGGGTCGAGGCGGCTCGCAAATTGCTTTTGTCTTTGGGGGCCCCGTGAACGTGTCCTTGCGGAGTTCCCTTTAATCTACGTATTTATCTCCGAACATATACATGTAGTTCGGAAAACGTGTGATACTGCATGTTGCTTTAACTGCGGCTTCGTCTAATGTCCGGCGAATTGTTCCAGCAAACATCGCCCAGGCAAGTTTTACGATACCCGAGATATCTTTTAAATTTACCGCGGCCATTCGGCCACTTCTCTTAATCAATTCATCGGCGTACAGCACCCGGCGACTTTAGGTTAGTGTCGTTTTGTGTCTTACACAGGTCATGCGTGCGCTCCTTATTCTCGCATTCTACACACGCGCATGAATGGTCATTTTCAAAATCAGACGCGCACAATATTACAAGCTTCAATGAAACGGTATTAGTTTCGATTGAATCTGAACGTGTCAAATTGCTGACAGGTACTTTGTTGGCGTTTGACGGAGCCTTTGTCTCTCTAAACGCAGTCCCAAATGTCTACATTATACTTTTGTTTAGAATTCCTCATATTGCCCCATTATATTACTGGCGTGAAAACCAGGAGCTGCATGCTGTACGAACGCCTTCATGACTCTCCATCTGTACTGTACGTATCATTCAATTATAGTTCCCAAACTTAACAATAAAAATGATAATCGAAATGTCTGGGCAGCGCATACAGACTACTACAAAAATGCCTGATGTCCGAAAACCGTTATAACAAAGTAACCTCAACATGACGAATGTTAATTTACACCGTGTGCTGTAGCAGTTTTCTTAAACACGGTGATTGATATGGCTCTGTTGAGAAAACAGAGAGTGATCACTTTATGGATGCATCTTTTACCTGGATTTTTAAAGACAACGAGAATTAACATTTTTAATTTATGCAAACAGATGTCTGTAGAGTAAAATGAAGCAAAATATTTAAATGAAAACACTAAATATTTCACAGTATTCTAAGGCAAGTGGCTCGGTATTTATGTCTTTGTTAGAATTTGTTTTCCTTGACGATCAAACCTTAATTTTTACTACACTGGTCATCAGTTAAAGAAGATAAACATAGGCAATATTTTTATTATTAAAAAAAAATGTTTTTTTTGAGGGGGGGGGGGCGGCTTTAGAAAGGAATACAAACATGCTTTATTGTAGCATCGCAAAAAGGTGACTGAGCATTTATTATATTTTATGGCTGGGAAATAAAGAGTTCTCAAGGCGGGTATTCGCGTGTTCGCTGAACGCAATTATAATTGATTAATTTGCGGCTCAATACAACTGGCCGCCGTTTGGTGTCTCAGAAAGGAGAGTACATATATGAGATTCGTTAGAAAGAATACTTAGACCAAGCAACCTTGTACCTTTAATAAATTGTAACGTCACAATATCTGCACGACTATCATGATACCAAAAAGGGACCAAAAGTACTTACTAACCATGTTATAAATTCACGACTGCCCATGTAAGTGGACGCAAAAAACCCATTCAAAAGGTACCTGGCGGTGCTTCGGCATATTACCGAGACTTGTAAAATATCATCCGGTTGCTCTGTCTGAAAGGCTAAAAATGAAATTACGCAGTTTAAATGGGCCATTAGACGGACAGCAAATTCTAGTCACGAACTGAACGCAGGTTATTGCGGAACTTAATATATGAAATATAGAAGATTGTTTTATTGGGGAATTCGTCGTGTTTACTTTCTATTTTCCTTGACGTTTCGAAGTGCATGGAACTCTGATTGTGTACATTTATCAAATAAAACAGTAATTGTTTTTGCTAAAACATTTTTGTATTTTATCATCAATCAAAGATCACACTTTATTTGGAGCCAAGCGTGTTTTGAACGGATTTATAATACTAAAAAGTGTAGTGCTATAATTCTGAATTGTTTTCTAAATTAATGACATGTCAAAAGGTTCTTTACATACTTTATGTATCACAAAGTATATGAAAATGTTCTCAGAATATCTGCTTTTAATAAAACCGGCAATCATGTGGAACTCATGATTTATTTTTGCTTGGAAATAACATTGAACATGTAAGCGAGCATTTGAACTTTCAACATCATAATAACCTTATCCTTAGGAACAAGAAAAGTGGAAAACATACACTGAGGTCGTCGTCTACAATATTTATTTATCGTACACGCGACTCAAACGTTATGAGCACAGGGCAACACAGAATGAA
The DNA here is from genome assembly GCA_037355805.1 of Ixodes ricinus. Taxonomy (NCBI): domain Eukaryota; kingdom Metazoa; phylum Arthropoda; class Arachnida; order Ixodida; family Ixodidae; genus Ixodes; species Ixodes ricinus. The sequence goes on along the minus strand of JAZHYW010039768.1, from coordinate 143,753 downwards.
CAGTACATAGATTGCGATCAGCCCATACTCACACGAAAATACAGCATTGAACAGAATTGCTACTTTAAGTCAATAACAAGCCTTAATGCAGATAAAACAAGCAGGGAGGAACAATGTCAGCTAAAGGAGGACAGGTCCGAGTATCCAGCTCCATCGAAAACTCGAAAGAAAAAGCAAAACGACTTGGATATATTTCAACTTCAAAAACAAAAAGAAGAAAACCTTGTTGTTAGTCAGCTGTGTGTCGTATCCTGTCCTTTCTTTCTTCGTGTTCTAGTTTAATTCTAAAGTTCAAGCTGATATATTTACAACTATGTACCAACAATCTCAACTCTTAACCGTTATGCTAGAGATGTTAGAGATGTTGTATATGTGTATTTGGTTTTCTGTTTCATTAGCTGTTTTGTATTTCTGAAATTGTTTGAGTGTTAATTTTTCCTGTTTTTTGCTCTTTAAAACAGGGTTCCCCGGCTTGTATCCCCACTTTGTGTATTGCCGAAAAGGGCCTTCAAGTTTTAAAATATGAGAATGATGTCTTGCCGGTCTTGCGATGCATTTTTCCTTGCAATGGAAGCATTTAATTGGCATTCCGATGAATAAAATAGTTTTGACTGCAATACAACGAATGTTTTCTATTTCTAGAGGTAGTTTTATATGTACCGAGGCAATGACTTTTTTTGTGGTTTTTTTAACATTGCTTATTTTCCATGATGAGCGAAGGGAGGAACCGTAAAAATGCTACTTTCAAGAAGCTTGACGAGCCCTTGGTACCACTTCAAGGCAAACAGCAAAAACGCGATACCAAAAAACTGACATTTTTAATGCTAAAAAGAAAACAAAAAAACATCAATGTTACATTTGAAAAAAGACACACACAAAACATTCGATTATTCTCATTGAACTTAAAGTTGAATTGACATGAAACACGGGATGAGGAACCTTTTGTATACATTTTTTTTTGCTATGCGGAGCGCAAGTTCGTCTGCTTCTTCTGCAAGAGTTCTGGTGACGTCAAAACGGCGTCGGGCTCTGATTGGCTCTGATTGAAGGATAGTGGGTAGACCTACAGGCAGCTTGCTTTGATGCCTACCCACTATCCTTCAATCAGAGCCAATCAGAGCTCGGCGTCTCTCTGACGTCACCACAACCTTGCAAAAGAACCAGACGAACTTGCTCTCCGCATAGTTACTGAGAGCTTAAGAAGCGCAGGGTATGGCTTGTTATGTGCACACTTTTTTCTTCGTGATTTATTCTTTGGCGTTCTTATCGCCTAATGAAGCAGTCTCATTGGCTGGGGAGTTATAATAAGATGATTGCGACTTGCCACGTCAGGCGCTTCTCAAGGTCTCGGTGACGACGGTTTAACAATCCTAGCATTTTATATGCCGTTTTTTCTCTACTTGCGATACACCATATTAATTTATTCAACTTTACACATTATAAGGCAATATACCAATACAGTCCAGTGTCATCGTTCTTGTGGAAATTAATGAAGAACTAGTCTAAAATATGGTTGAAAGTTGTTTTGATCGTGCAATGCTAGTCACAAACAACTGAGGCCATATTTAAGAAAAGTCTTTAAACGCCACTGAAACTGTTGTAGTGGGTACACACTGTACGCTCTCCAAAACTGACAATTATTTGAATCCGAAATTATTTATTGCGGATGCATTAACTATCACATGGAGCAAAACCAGCGGCGTATGCAACCGCAAAAAAAAAAAAAAAAAACAAGCGCGAAAGACACGTTAAATGTTTTATTGCCTGAGCAAAACAGCTTCCAGATAGCCATTGGCGGCCGCTTCGCGAGAGTGCGTGCTCTGCCGCCGCTCTCGTATCAGGCGTTGCCGGAAAAGGGGGGGGGTGGGTGCTGCAGCCACATCACGAGAGCGCGCGCTCGGCCGCCGGCCGCAACCTCTGCAGTAGCGAAACGTGGCCGTCCACGCCAGTACACCGCAGACGAACTAAGAGAGTGGAACAACGGCATTCATGCTTTCGCATTCACAACTCATAAGTGCTGAGGTGTCCTAGAAATACTTCGGTTTTGGATTACGCATGTCTTTTCTTTTCGTGAACAGATTGTTTTGTGAACCGGACCTCGGGTTGCTGGCACAGGAAAGAATACAATGAATTTTAACCACATGCAATACCCATGTTCTGGGTTTACATTTGGGTAACAACAATAGACCTATTGCTATATTACCCAAGCATCAAGGAGAATGCAGGGATTGGTGTTCCACGCGCCGCACGTGCTGCCCTCAGCAGTAGTAACTTTTCTAAAGCAAATACCTAAAACAAATGGCATCTTGCACGCGCGTTCGTCAACGCTTTATTGCGGTTATTTACTTCGAATCTTTTATACAGGGAAGGCGTCCACGTGTGGCGCGTGGAACACCAATCCCTGCATTCCCTTTGATGCTTGGGTAATATAGCAAATGGTCTATTCAGCGCTTAAACCTAAAATACGATGTGGCTCTATTATGTATCTCTGCATTTCTACTTTCAGGTTGATCTTATTTTGAGTTTGGTTTCCAAAAATACTGTCAATAATGTTTCGAAGAATATTTATAAGGATGTTACATTGCTGCTAAGTTATAAAAATACAACATGCGGAACATCTGGATACCTAGGGAAGGCAGCATAGCCTCACTGCTCTTAAGTATGATACGTTCATCTTCAATGTAGGAACCAGGAAGTAACATATTAAGTACAAGGTCATGCGTTTGTCAAGTTATGTGAGTAATTTCACCACTTGGTTGCAGAGGTGTTTCTGTCGATAACAATGTACACTTGAAGCGAGACATATATTTCCTAATAAATAAAACACAATTTATTCTTTTCGCAACAACGCAGAGCTCCAGGTGGCAGAGAGCATCCTTCACAGTTTTCCTCATTCTTTTTTCAGTTTGGCACTCATCTGGAAGTAAAAATACCGCAACAAAGTCAATAAATAAATTGCACTTGTATCAACCCGTTCACTTTGTACAGGAAATGCCAAAATAATTTTAACTTCCTCGATAATTTGTTGTCTTGAAAAAGAAACGCCATCGATAAAATTGTGTTTTATAATTTCCGTGGCTTTACAGTATAAGAGAAAGTTATGTCGTTTAAGGTGCAAATACATCTGGATCGTAAGTTGAAATTGTTGCTATTTATGTTTACCATTTCTTTCCACGCTTTCCCAAAGAGAAGATAATTATTACTTGCAAAACGCACAACGTTTTTTAGCTACATATTTCTAAAACGACTCGTAGGAAGCCAGCTGGAATAACTCCACGACGTTTTTTTATCATAATAAATAGCTCGAACTTTATAGAAATTCTACAGTGCATAAGGATGTAATCCAAGTGGTCCTTCAGTCTTTTTAAATTTTATTTCCAATCTAGAGCAAGAATTAAACGCGCATTATGAGCTCGCGACAATGACAGTGAAAATAACCTGTCGGCGGCTGAGTAAATATTGTAAACTAATGTACGAAGAAGCATCTCTCAGAAATAAACAAATCTTCCTGCTTAAATCGTTTAGGCTTACTAATGTCTACATGCTTCATTGCCGCGTCCAACGTTTAATGGTCAGCTCAGTCTTTGTCACCTAGAAACTCGATGTTAATCGAGTTTCTTGCGACCTTAATAGTATACTGTAGATCCCATCGCAAGAAATCAGAACTTACCTCTCATTCTAGGATAGCTTAACCATGATAGCCGTAGCCGCCGTGACCGTATCCGCCGTGACCGTATCCGCCGACAACACCAACAGCCTTCACGACGCCGACACCGTGACCGTAGCCGCCATAGCCGCCGTAGCCTCCGTAGCCGCCGTGTCCGTAGCCTCCGTAGCCGTGGGTCTGGAAGCTCACGCCGTGGCTGTGTCCGTGGTGGACTGGGCCGGCATGGACGAACTTCTGGACGCTGCCGACGGCGAATCCGTGGCCGTGGCCGTATCCGCCATAGCCTCCATAGCCACCATATCCGCCATAGCCGCCGTGACCGTAGCCGCCGTAGCCGCCATAGCCACCGTAGCCGCCGTAGCCACCGTGGCCGTAGCCGACAAGGCCGGCGCAGGCAACGGCGACAAGGCCGAGGAAGGCAGCAAGGGTCTGTGGGAAGAAACAAAGCGATGATTGTGTCAACATCTAGCATCTGAGGCGAGTCGTCATATCCTTAGAGCGAACCGAAACTAAAATGAAAAACTTAAGTCGAGAAAAGAAAGTTTGGGTGCACTAAAACGTCTACAAACATTTCGCGCGGATCTATCGCTTGCCGTTTCTTGGAACAAATTTTAAGACCAACCTGAAGTGGGGAAGTAGTCTCAACGGTAGTAGCTATTGTAGTAGCAAGTTGACCACACTATTAAGCTTTAGAAAAAATAAAAGAGAGACCCCTAGTAAGGCGTTGGCAAACAAAGACCGGTAGACGATTAAAATATTAGCACGAAAATAGCAAAGCCCACAAAAAATTGCCAGGAAACCTACCAATTTTTGAATTGAAAAACAATACCATGCACTAGAGGGGGTTAAATCCTTCAAGCTAAATATCCAGCGTATCCATATAGAGTACTCCAACGAAGCAAGCAGCGATCCCAGGAGTCGCGGAGCGGAACAAAGCGAGCAGAAGTCCAGCTTACGAGGGTGTTCATGGTGCTGTTGAGTGCTCGGAAAGGTATTTCCAATGTCTCCACCATCGGCCGTCGACAGTCTTTTATACCCGGCCGAGAGCCAGGGGCGGGACTTCAGGCCAGTCTGTGGGCATTCGCCGGTCAGCACGCGCCTTTCTAAAAGAGAGTAGATCGCGAGTTTTAGGTCAGTCTCAATTTTCTGCCCGCGCCGTGTGGGCAAGAGGGCGTTGTCCAACGCGGACCCGTGCGGGCGAACTTTCTCCAATCAAAGGCTACGATCTGCGTCTCGTTCGCGCTGTTCCGATGAGGCGCCGGGCAAATTGCTTTTGTGTGTGTCCCTTGTGTCTAAATGTCCCCTTACCCTTTTCCGCCCTCTCTTGCTCTGCTTTCCGTTCGCATTCTTCAGGGAACTACTGGGGTGTCCTTCGATGTCCGCAGCCTTAACCAAGTTCCTCGTTTGTTTGTTTGCTTCGCCTTTTTGTCTCGGACAGATGCTAATCTACGCCGGGCTCGCGCTATATCGATCTTTTTACGGCCGGTTTCCCGTTTGTTACACGACCGTCAACCCTAAACGTTTTGTCTTCAGGGGTCGGCGATCTAACAGGCTTGTTACTTCCTCGAATTTAAAAAAGCACATGTCCCTGGAAAAGTGCCAAGTCACTGAACACCTTTTAACACATGTCTATTTTGCGACTCAAAGTAGCTCTTTAGCCTAAACTTGGGACGTATGCCTTCTTTCTGTTCATCGCCGCTTTATATGAACCCGATTAACAACCTTGAAAGAAGAGCGATAACGTTGACGCATACGTCTGTAAAGGCATTAAGAGCGATCGAAAGCTTTGATCTTGATTCGCATATACAGCCGTTTCAGATCACCGCAGACTTGTTGTTAAGCATGAAAAACTACCTGTGCCAGAACAGTTCCATTTAGATGTCCAGGAACGTTTACTGACGGTAGCATTTATTCAGGACTTCTAATTTATGACCTTGACCTTATCTGACAACAGGCTTGCGGGATGTCATTTTAATCATTCACTGTAAGGGAACAACTATCCGAGTTTCTTATTGGCTCTCTAAATGTCTGCTGTTACTTCCGAAGGCTATTATTAAATTTTGGTAATAAACTTCGGTATTCAGAGCTCGAGAAGGATCGCCATGGTGAAAAACGAGAGCATGCGAACATTTTTAAAGATCGGCATTCATACCCAGTCCTGGAATTTCGTTTTTGTTGTTTTTTGTCTGCCAAACTGTCTCTAATACACTAGAATACTAAATTTGATTGATTCATTAACGTTGAGAATTTGATGCTAGACTGGCTCACTTTGACCAACTAAAATTGATGCTTTGTTGAGAGCACCTTCCGTGCTCTGAACAAAGTGTTTGACTTGATGAGAAGGTGATGCCTTAAGTATGGCTGCTGCTCAAAAGTAAATGATTTGTAAAGAACTGTGACTTCTGCGTTGTACCGGACAAAAGGTGAACAATACAGACCGGACGATTAAGAAGTGGGGTGTGTGTTCTTTAGGCCCGCAATAGGATATTATCGAATGTCTTCAGATTAGTAGACAAAAGGAACACCCCTTCCCTTTATTAAACTCGTGAACCTCTGTCATTCTTATGACAGAAAGACGTCTATACCTCGGTAACGCTCGCCATTTTCACCACATTCTTAGAGTTTGGTCGTTTGTTTACGTCACATCGCCTTTAATCGTCCCGGAAGACTTACACAGACAGTGTACTATGAAAAAGAAGGTTCGCTCTCACTGCTTGGATGCGTAGTTCGTCATTTAATTTCTTACAGCCACTAAAACAATTAATAAAGTATGTAAGTGAATGACTCGACACAAAGGCGTTTCTAGAGTAACATTAGGGGTTTGCTATCATTCTGCCTTTCGTTTTTTATCTCTTTATTTTACAATCAGTCGTTGAAATGGTCTCTGTGCGACAAATTAAATATAGCAGACGTGACAATTTTTCTCAATATTTGTTCATATTTGAGATGAGTTATTCATTGTTGTACCACACCAATTGTTAAAATAAACAAAACTGTCTATGTGTTTTGTAATATGCGAACACATGTAACTAAACATCGGTACCACTGAGCGCAAAAAGTACTTAATACATCAAGATCCAAAAAGCACCAAGCTTTATTTCGGGTATAACAGCCAAATGCACAGCTTTGGCACCATGGGTCTTTGTCGGTCCGATTCATGTTGACACATTTCTGAAAAGAAAGCACATTTCTTTTTTTAGAATCTTAGGAACTGTTCGTCATGGTGCTATATACTAAGCACTCATATATAAAATATTAACGGGTTAATATGCTTACACATCTAGGGGAGTATGCAATTTCCAAGATACTCTTATTTCCGCCGACCTACACAATTTGTGAAGTCAACATTTCAGCAACTAAATGGCTCTGATTTTTCTACAAACAATTAGAGTCCTACAAATACTGAATCAATTTATCGTACTCCGTTGGAAAGGTCTATATTTTCGTATTTTAATGCCCCCTTTGATGACACTCAATATATACCGAACCTTCTGTCAGTACAATTATTAGTCTCTTTTTGCTTCGGAGTTTGTATTAATTTACGAGCCTAGTCCAATTATTCCGCATTTTAGTCTGCCGTAAACTTAGTTTCCGGAAAAATACCTAGATAACTTACCTGTCTCGCGCTTCCTCTTTAGAAGCAATAAAATAAAAACCAACTTTGTTCAACACAAATGGTTCATTAAAAACTCTAAGGCGCTTTATTAATTTCAATGACAGAATTCGACCTCCGGCTTGCCCTATATGCTACCAAAATAACCGAGAAGAATAAAATATTTGATGCAAGTAAACTCTATAGAAAAAGGAGTGTTGATCAAAAAAGCGTAGACGACTTTCCCATAACTCGAACATACATTGATCAAGGGTCGTAGCCATGCCCATGCCCATGTCCATGTCCGTATCCTCCGACCAGTCCAACGGCCTTGACGCCGACACCATAGCCCGCACCGTGACCATAACCATGGCCGCCGTGGCCCAGGCCGTGCCCGTATTCGAGGCCGTGGCTGTAGCCGTGGCCGTGCCCAACCCCGTGACCGTAGCCCACGGATACGTGCGGGGTGGAGTGAAATGTCTTGGTGAAGCCAACCGAGGATACGGCCACTGGAGCGGCTGCCACTACGGCATGGCCGTAGCCACCATGGTCTCCGTAGCCGCCATGTCCATAGCCATGGCCGTATCCGTAGCCGCCGTGGCCGTGTCCGTAGGCACCGTGGCCGTGTCCGTAGCCACCGTGACCGTGTCCTCCGTATCCAACATGGCCAATGACTACGGGGATTGAAGCGTAGCCGGCGAAGGTGGCGACGACGAGACCGAAGAAGGCGATGATTGTCTGAAAACGACACACAGATTATTGCCGCGTTTTTTGTGAACACACGTTTTATGTACCATGCGCTGTGAACAGTTTTGGTTTAAAGGGGTCATGAAACGATTATCCTACTTCTTCCTCCTTAGCTTTAATCCTCAACTCAAATGCGAATTGTGAAATCACGTCGCCGTGACATTCTTCGGCACCGGTGCGGTGACTCCTAGCTTCCACCGTGCTTTTTATGCACCACCATAGAACCTGTCATTCCCCAGTGACGATAAGTTCCGTCAGGGAACTCATTGGCCACGAACGCGAATCCGAATATTCGTCGACGGATTGATTGTTGACGAGCGCATACGTCCGAGTGACGCAGTTCTCGTGTCCAATGCGTGAGCTGGGCTCGGCTGACGTCAGGTTGGCACCGCTGACGCGCTTTGGGAACCGCGGATGTATCATAGTGAAAAGGCGGAGAGCTTTCGAAAGAAAGAAGGTACAAAATAGTCCGCTATATTTTCAAATGTTCGTACCGAAAAGCTGGCTGTTGACTTTCTACCCTCATTCTTTTGGCCAACTAAACGATTTGAAACTAGTAAAGTCCCAATTAAAAATCATTCATCCTAACCCAAAATCCGTTTCATGGCCCCTTTAAGTGTGTAGCTCTAGACAGTCTTAATACAAAATACCATGCTCATAAACAAGAATATGAAACTAAGCGCTCGCGTGCATTGTTAAAGATAACCAAGATAATATAAAACAGTGTAGGAAATAGGCATATGTAAAGAGGCGATAAAAGACAACTGCTCCTAAAACGGTTCCGCGAAGCATTCAAGTTTTTTAAGCACGTGATCCTATGTTGCCGTGTATGTGCAATTAATTTTATTTTTAAACATTTTTAAGGAAAATTATAGTACAACAAAGATGTTACTGTATTTTTACTACTTAGACCATTTCAAACCAAGGAATATTTTTGGATAATAAGGAACGTCTTCTTCCTTCACGTTTTTGTTATAAGAAAGGTTTACATTCCAGTAGACTCAGTGTAAAGTATGTCTTATAACAATTAACGTTGCAGGTATTTACGTGGACTCGATATTAACAAAACAAGGACTCAGCACGACTTCATTTTAAAAGTAGGGACAATTTAAGAACGCCAGAGTCTGTAAATTCGGATTCATTGCTGTGTTCGTCACGTAGGTTCGATTACCCACGACGACGTTCACGTGCGTAAGCAGGCAAGAAACATCTAATGATAGAAACTTTTCTTTACACTCTCATTAATACCCTATCATGTAGACATTGTTAATGGCAGCAGCGGTTGTCTCCTAAACGTTATTTTAAATAGTGTTCGATTGGTTACGCTGTGATCTTATTTGATGTGTGATATATTGGGAAGATTGAGGCTGTAGTAACTCAAAGTTTGTGAAACAGTGTGCAGCTGACTATGCTCACGCGTCTTACTTCATGATTTGGTTCTAGCGTTGTGATCGATGGGCTCTCAAGTTTCGAACAGCGCCCGTGGCGAACAAAATCGGATGTTTTAGGTGCCGTTTGCGTTGTGCGTCACGATGAATCCTTTCAAACGCTCTCTGTTAGTGGCCGTGGACGAACAGTGAGGTACGCTGACAGACGCTAATATACGCCAGTGGTTCGCACATAAAGGGACGCAAGGACGCTACTTTATATCTGCACTAAGTGCTCGCGTGTCACGGACGCAGGCGTAGGTGCCTTTTGCATGGTAGCGTCATGTGAACGCTACAACGCCCCCTGGCAAATAAGAAACAGACACATGGCGTCTATCTCTATCACTGCGGAGTGATGATAAGATGCTTGGAGATGCCCTTCCTTGCTTAGCCTGCCAGTTAGTATACCGTTGACAAGGAATGACTCGGCATTTTCTTTAAACCTCATAAAACACTCTTTCAACCGGTCTGAAGACTGAAACGAGAGATTCCAAAGCCAACGACGGGCCTGACCAACTCACTAGAGCGTCCATGGTGTGGCTGATGGATTCCCGAGGAGACAGGTTTTTGGCGTCTTGAGGAGCCTGTGAGGCTAGTTTATATACTCGCGTATCGCATGCAGACGTGGGTCTTTATAAAATTGCACCCCCCTCCCGATCCGGGCGAAATTTTGCGTTTCTTCGTGCTCGCGGGAGAGAGGAGGCCGGAAGAACTCTCGCGGTATTTGTGGGTCATTCTATTCATGGTCCAGAGTTGCTCTGCGGAATGCAGAGTCAGGCGTGAGTTTCAAATCGGTCGCACCGTCTCGAGACTTTCTTCATTCAGTCTAGTTTACTGAGGTGTGGACGGAAAGTAAACTTTAAGTTTCGTTGTAATAAGATAACGTGAATATTTATTTATTTTTATTTATTTAGTTTATTTATTTATTCAAAATACCCCTCAAGGCCCTCTGTATGATGGGTATTACATTGGGGGGGGGGGGGGCAAGCAAATATATCATAGTACACAGATAAACCACAAAAATTATACAAAGACAATATGAGAACGAGGAATAAAAAAAGAACCTTAAGTATTAGTATAACGACGCACGAGCTCTTGAAAGTTAGACATATCTAGTTTAGTTGCAATGTGAACCGGTAGGTTGTTTCAGTCGATTATATGGTCCGTTGTATGAATGATCGTGCGTAACTAGATGAGTGGCATGTGATGCACGTTACTTTGAATGAATGATCGCGACGATGATCGCGACAATTTTTTGTGTGACCTCTGCATGCTGGTAATCATTTTTTTCATAATATTGCAGTATATATTGGCATGTTTCTCCTGTTTGACATGGTTATTTCGCTGTTATTCATTTTCTTATATTATTGCAGTATATATTGGCATGTTTCTCCTGCTTGCCTTGTTATTGTTGTTGTTGTTCTTCTGTACGTTTGCTTTTGTAAATTTCTTTCGTCCCCCCCTACTGTAATGCCCACAGGGCGATGTAGGTACCAAATAAATAAATAAAATAAATAGAAAAATAATGGGGGGTGTTTTAAAAAAGTCGTCGTGAAGCGATGCATGGTGATAGAGCTGGTGAAATCATGACGGACGGGCATGTTTACGGCGGCCTGATAGGTCATGCAACTCAACTTGATTTTTAAATCCGGTGACACTGGAAAATAGAGAGTAGTTAAAGCAAAGGAAACTCGCAGCACGGTTCTGCAGGAATTCGATGCTACTTATTATGTAGGCTTGCTCAGGTTCCCATATGGCAGAAGCATATTCAATTTTGGGGCGGATTAGAGTGATATAAGCAAGTTTTTTAAGTGAGCGGGTGTTTGTTTAAGATTGTGCTTTATGAATCCATGAAAACGGTTAGCGGAAGCAAGGGTGGGATCAATGTGGTAGTGCCAGGACTAGTCAGACTGAAAGTGGACACCCAGGTACCTATATGTAGAAGTGTGTTTGACAGTATTGTTATTCAGAAGGTAAGAAGTTAGAGTCTGAGAGGAGCGTTTGGTAAACGACATATGTTTAGTTGTGTTGTGCTTAAGGGTCATTAGACACGAAGAGCAGCACGTGGTTAACTGGTCCAGGTCTGATTGGAGAGCTTGGCGATCGGTGTTAGAAGATATGTTACGGTAGATTACACAGTCGTCAACAAAAAGGCGGGCATGAGATGAAATGCAAGTGGCTTGGTCATTAATGTATATGAAAAAAAAGTAATGGACCCAGCACGCTACCCTGGGGAACTCCAGATGTCACTTGGGCAAAATAAGAGGTGGAGTTGTTAAGGGCAGTGAACTGAAGTCTACTTGAGAGAAAGTCTTTTATTCATGAGAGAACATTAGGATGAATGTTAAGCTGGGCAAGTTTTAGTAAAAGCCTGGTATAGGAAACGCGGTCAAAGGGCCTTCGTGAAGTCGAGAAAAATCGCATCAACTTGTAAACCATCATCAAGATATGTAGGCAAATCGTGAACGAAACCGTCAGGTTGAGTGTCACATGAGTAACCCCTGCGAAAACCGTGCTGATACTTGAAAATAATATTATGGTTCTCTAAATAGCGCATGACTTAAGAATGTACCTATGATGTGCTCCAGAAGATTACAAATAGTGCTGGTTAGTGAGATAGGTCGATAGTTCAGTGGAGAGAATCGATCACTAGATTTGAAGATGGGAACTAGCTTACCTATACGCCAGTCTTGAGGAATTATACCTGTCGAAAATGACTGCGAGAAAATGGCTGTCAAGATGGCAGAAATGCCCTGCGCAGTATTTGTAAGTATCTTGTTATTTATACTGGTGTGATCAGAGGCAGATGATAATTTAAGTTTATTTAGTAGAGACGAAATGTCGGCCTCTTCAATGACTATTTCGGACACAGACATATCATAAAGCCTGCCTAAGGTGGGAAATAAAGTAGTGTCCTAACAAGTAAACACCAATGAAAATGATTCATTAAGGAGCTGAGCACACTCAGACTGTGGAACTGTAACGCCGTTGTTATCGATGAGAGACACTTCAGGATGACAACTTGGATCAACTACACGCCAAAATCGTCGAGGGTTATTTAGTAGTAAAGACGACAAACCATGATGAAAAAAATAACGGCGGGTGAAGTTAAGAAGCGATTGGTAATCACTGTCACACTTTTTGTATCGGAGCCAAGAAACTGATAGCTTGCTCTTATCTGGTAGCCTGAACAGGCGCGTTTTTTGTTGTTGTTTAGTCGTCGAAGCTGCTGACTAAACCAAGGCGCACTGTTTTCGCACTTGATTGATATTATAGGAATAAACTTATCAATTAGATTAGCAAAGGTATTTTTTAACAAGACCCCAGTTTCCTCGACTGTGTGCGACATAAATTGATGCAGAAACTGTTCTGAGAAAAGAGATACGTCGGAGCTAAGTCCATCAAAAATGGCTCTGCTGTAACATCTGATCCGCTTATTGGTGGTACTTTTGTTAGGCGAACGAACAATGCGACTGGTAATAACATCATGATCAGAAAGCCCATCTAAGATAACCACGTCGAAAAAGATGTCGGGATCATTGGTTTGAATTAAATCAAGAACATTTGCAGAAGTGTTAGAGCGCCGCGTGGGAAGTCTAATGAGTTGAGATAATGAGAAGTCTAGACAAGACTGGAGGAAAGCATGGGTCTCTGTTTCGGTAGCCGCAACAGATTGTGTCGACCAGTTTATGACAGGAAAATTGAAATCTCCAAAAATAATTAACACACAGTTAGGGAATCTGATACAAACTTCACTCAAAATTCGATGGTATTCACACGACAATGACTCTTTCATATCAGGAGGGCAGTAGATAACATCAACAATTACGCTAGCGGGACCACACTTCAAAGAGACGAATACGCATTCGCGGAAAGACTTAATGTGGGGAAGGACCGCAAGGAACTCCTTCCGCAACTCAATGAGGACACCACCACCTCTCCAATTCTGCCTATCACAGCGAAAAAAAGTTCTGAACGGACCCACTGACCAAAATTTTGTTATCGCGAACGGTGTCGTTGAGCCAAGTTTCAGTCAGCGCAATCAGTGATGCTGAGCATGAATCAACGAGTGAAGAAAGGGCGACACTTTTGGGAGGATGCTTCTTATATTGGTGCACAAAAAACAAACACTATGAGGGAAAAAACGCTTCGATCGCGACGACAAGGAAGATACTTGAGTCTGACGGGTGGGGGCGTGCATCATGCTGTAGGAGGCCGAGGAAGAAGAACTGCAGCATTGGTAGGCCAAGGAACAAGCACAGCGGCATTGGTATCAATGTCCCATATGTGAAGATCATTGTTCACAAAAAGTTCGTTAAAAGCAACGCGAACACGGTCACAATTGTTTTTTTACTGTTTTTGAAAACTGGAATAGTTTACGGCCTTTGTTTTGGACGGCCTCAGAGTAGTCATGCGATATGCTAAATGGTGTGTTCTTTAGCTTGAGGCCTTGACCTAACACCAATTCCACATCCTTGTTATTGTAAAATTTGGCAATGATTGGTCACTAAACATTAAGTATCGTTGTAATAAGATAACGTGAATATAGTTGAAGTTCAGCTGCTGATCAGGATTATAGTACACGGTTTTCATTGTTATTGTTTCTTTTTACAACGTAGCCAAAATCGACAATGAAAGCAGTACATATGAGATACGGAATTAATGTTTTAATATAAAATATGTGATAAGAGATAAAACCTTGAGATGCAATACAACACTGTATTATCTGCGAAATCGTGTCTCTGAGGTTCTCCAAAGAACACCCTCCTTTTTTTTTTTGATCACTGGCAACAATGAATTATTTTTATTATTTTAGTATAGCATTAATGAAATATTTTTTCTTTGCTGCAGTGAATATTTTGTTAGTTACTCCAGTGTAATTAAAAGAAAACGTGCAATGCTTGCCTTGAGTCAAGCGCGTTGGTATTATTATAGAAATAGTCGTTAATTAAATAGTCTTTTGGCTGGAAAATATAGCTAAACATAATATACCCGAATAAAGTCGTCGAGAATATTCAAACACTAATGATATATCTGTTCCCCAATTGACGGTAATTAAACACGTAACGTTCAGGCTCCCAAGAATAATTGCAGGGAATGGTACGTTTTTTTCTGCAGTTGTAATTCGACACAACGCTTATCTTTGACAAAATATGTATAAATACTTAGGCACACGAAGTTAAGAAACGCACAGGCAAATATGTTGCGTTATGAAGCAAGCAGTCGTTTACGAAAATCAATGTAAACTTGGAATAACTCGACAAGAAAGTTTTGGGGGGATTGCGCTTTTCTGCTCGTATTTTCAATTGCACGTACTTGAATCGAATCACCTTTTTCTACGCATAGACCACCACATGACTGACGCCATGCCTGTGCGGCGGCGCTACTGTGGGCACGGAGGATCGGCGGGCGGCTCACCTAACGCCATTCTGGTTCTTGCGCACGCGCAGTGCCCACACCTGGTGTGGGCACGCGCCGCCGTGTTTGTAAGCAGCACGTTGGCCTACCCATTTTGTCATACGTCAGAGCCCTGTCAAAAGCGAGGACTCACAAACGGGACACGCCTACTAATACTCACCTCATGCCAGTCTGGCTCACCTCACGCAAGACTGGTTCTTGCACACGCGCAGCGCCCACACCTGGTGTGGGCAAACGCCGCCATGTTTGTAAGCAGCACGTTGGCCTACAGATTTCGTCATACGTCAGAGCCCTGTCAAAGGCGAGGACTCACAAACGGGACACGCCTACTAATACTCACCTCATGCCAGTCTGGCTCACCTCACGCAAGACTGGTTCTCGCGCACGCTCAGTGCCCACACCTGGTGTGGGCAAACGCCGCCATGTTTGTAAGCAGCACGTTGGCCTACAGATTTCGTCATACGTCAGAGCCCTGTCAAAGGCGAGGACTCACAAACGGGACACGCCCACTAATATTCACCTCATGCCAGTCTAGCTCACCTCACGCAAGACTGGTTCTTGCGCACGCGCAGTGCCCACAACTGCTGTGGGCAAACGCCGCCATGTTTGTAAGCAGCACGTTGGCCTACAGATTTCGTCATACGTCAGAGCCCTGTCAAAGGCCAGGATTCACAAACGGGACACGCCTACTAATACTCACCTCATGCCAGTCTGGCTCACCTCACGCAAGACTGGTTCTTGCGCACGCGCAGTGCCCACAACTGCTGTGGGCAAACGCCGCCATGTTTGTAAGCAGCACGTTGGCCTACAGATTTCGTCATACGTCAGAGCCCTGTCAAAGGCGAGGACTCACAAACGGGACACGCCTACTAATACTCACCTCATGCCAGTCTGGCTCACCTCACGCAAGACTGGTTCTTGCGCACGCGCAGTGCCCACACCTGGTGTGGGCAAACGCCGCCATGTTTGTAAGCAGCACGTTGGCCTACAGATTTCGTCATACGTCAGAGCCCTGTCAAAGGCGAGGACTCACAAACGGGACACGCCTACTAATACTCACCTCATGCCAGTCTGGCTCACCTCACGCAAGACTGGTTCTTGCGCACGCGCAGTGCCCACACCTGGTGTGGGCAAACGCCGCCATGTTTGTAAGCAGCACGTTGGCCTACAGATTTCGTCATACGTCAGAGCCCTGTCAAAGGCGAGGACTCACAAACGGGACACGCCTACTAATACTCACCTCATGCCAGTCTGGCTCACCTCACGCAAGACTGGTTCTTGCACACGCGCAGCGCCCACACCTGGTGTGGGCAAACGCCGCCATGTTTGTAAGCAGCACGTTGGCCTACAGATTTCGTCATACGTCAGAGCCCTGTCAAAGGCGAGGACTCACAAACGGGACACGCCTACTAATACTCACCTCATGCCAGTCTGGCTCACCTCACGCAAGACTGGTTCTCGCGCACGCTCAGTGCCCACACCTGGTGTGGGCAAACGCCGCCATGTTTGTAAGCAGCACGTTGGCCTACAGATTTCGTCATACGTCAGAGCCCTGTCAAAGGCGAGGACTCACAAACGGGACACGCCTACTAATACTCACCTCATGCCAGTCTGGCTCACCTCACGCAAGACTGGTTCTCGCGCACGCTCAGTGCCCACACCTGGTGTGGGCAAACGCCGCCATGTTTGTAAGCAGCACGTTGGCCTACAGATTTCGTCATACGTCAGAGCCCTGTCAAAGGCGAGGACTCACAAACGGGACACGCCCACTAATATTCACCTCATGCCAGTCTAGCTCACCTCACGCAAGACTGGTTCTTGCGCACGCGCAGTGCCCACAACTGCTGTGGGCAAACGCCGCCATGTTTGTAAGCAGCACGTTGGCCTACAGATTTCGTCATACGTCAGAGCCCTGTCAAAGGCCAGGATTCACAAACGGGACACGCCTACTAATACTCACCTCATGCCAGTCTGGCTCACCTCACGCAAGACTGGTTCTTGCGCACGCGCAGTGCCCACAACTGCTGTGGGCAAACGCCGCCATGTTTGTAAGCAGCACGTTGGCCTACAGATTTCGTCATACGTCAGAGCCCTGTCAAAGGCGAGGACTCACAAACGGGACACGCCTACTAATACTCACCTCATGCCAGTCTGGCTCACCTCACGCAAGACTGGTTCTTGCACACGCGCAGCGCCCACACCTGGTGTGGGCAAACGCCGCCATGTTTGTAAGCAGCACGTTGGCCTACAGATTTCGTCATACGTCAGAGCCCTGTCAAAGGCGAGGACTCACAAACGGGACACGCCTACTAATACTCACCTCATGCCAGTCTGGCTCACCTCACGCAAGACTGGTTCTCGCGCACGCGCAGTGCCCACACCTGGTGTGGGCAAACGCCGCCATGTTTGTAAGCAGCACGTTGGCCTACAGATTTCGTCATACGTCAGAGCCCTGTCAAAGGCGAGGACTCACAAACGGGACACGCCTACTAATACTCACCTCATGCCAGTCTGGCTCACCTCACGCAAGACTGGTTCTCGCGCACGCTCAGTGCCCACACCTGGTGTGGGCAAACGCCGCCATGTTTGTAAGCAGCACGTTGGCCTACAGATTTCGTCATACGTCAGAGCCCTGTCAAAGGCGAGGACTCACAAACGGGACACGCCCACTAATATTCACCTCATGCCAGTCTAGCTCACCTCACGCAAGACTGGTTCTTGCGCACGCGCAGTGCCCACAACTGCTGTGGGCAAACGCCGCCATGTTTGTAAGCAGCACGTTGGCCTACAGATTTCGTCATACGTCAGAGCCCTGTCAAAGGCGAGGACTCACAAACGGGACACGCCTACTAATACTCACCTCATGCCAGTCTGGCTCACCTCACGCAAGACTGGTTCTTGCGCACGCGCAGTGCCCACACCTGGTGTGGGCAAACGTCGCCATGTTTGTAAGCAGCACGTTGGCCTACAGATTTCGTCATACGTCAGAGCCCTGTCAAAGGCGAGGACTCACAAACGGGACACGCCTACTAATACTCACCTCATGCCAGTCTGGCTCACCTCACGCAAGACTGGTTCTTGCGCACGCGCAGTGCCCACACCTGGTGTGGGCAAACGCCGCCATGTTTGTAAGCAGCACGTTGGCCTACAGATTTCGTCATACGTCAGAGCCCTGTCAAAGGCGAGGACTCACAAACGGGACACGCCTACTAATACTCACCTCATGCCAGTCTGGCTCACCTCACGCAAGACTGGTTCTTGCGCACGCGCAGCGCCCACACCTGGTGTGGGCAAACGCCGCCATGTTTGTAAGCAGCACGTTGGCCTACAGATTTCGTCATACGTCAGAGCCCTGTCAAAGGCGAGGACTCACAAACGGGACACGCCTACTAATACTCACCTCATGCCAGTCTGGCTCACCTCACGCAAGACTGGTTCTCGCGCACGCGCAGTGCCCACACCTGGTGTGGGCAAACGCCGCCATGTTTGTAAGCAGCACGTTGGCCTACAGATTTCGTCATACGTCAGAGCCCTGTCAAAGGCGAGGACTCACAAACGGGACACGCCTACTAATACTCACCTCATGCCAGTCTGGCTCACCTCACGCAAGACTGGTTCTTGCGCACGCGCAGTGCCCACAGCTGGTGTGAGCAAACGCCGCCATGTTTGTAAGCAGCACGTTGGCCTACAGATTTCGTCATACGTCAGAGCCCTGTCAAAGGCGAGGACTCACAAACGGGACACGCCTACTAATACTCACCTCATGCCAGTCTGGCTCACCTCACGCAAGACTGGTTCTCGCGCACTCGCAGTGCCCACACCTGGTGTGGGCAAACGCCGCCATGTTTGTAAGCAGCACGTTGGCCTACAGATTTCGTCATACGTCAGAGCCCTGTCAAAGGCGAGGACTCACAAACGGGACATGCCTACAAATACTCACCTCATGCCAGTCTGGCTCACCTCACGCAAGACTGGTTCTCGCACACGCGCAGTGCCCACACCTGGTGTAGACAAACGCCGGCTTGTTTGTAATCAGCACGTTGTTTTACGCGTTTCGTCATAAGTCAGAATGATGTCAAAGGCGAGGACTCACAAACAGGACACGCATACTAAAACTCACCTCACGCCAGTATTTTGTTTTTTGTGTATATTGTTTTTAAGCAGCAAGTTCGCCAACGCGTTTCGTCATAAGTCACAGCGCTGTCAAAGACAAGGAAACACAAGGAGGCAAGGCTCATTTCACGCCATTCTGGTTCTTGCGCACGCGCAGTGCCCACACCTGGTGTGGACAAACGCCGGCTTGTTTGTAAGCAGCACACAGACTTGTGCTCGTTATTTAAAAAAATGTAATGAATTACAATTACAAATTACCCAGCCTCAAATGTAATGGATTACCGTTACAAATTACTTTCGCTGGAAAGTAATGGATTACTTTACTCGTTACGTTACAAATTACTTTCACGTTACTTTGTCCGTACACTTATCCGGAAAACAATAGAAACAATTTGGATATTTTTTCCAAACATGCTTTGCAACACCACTTTTCATTTCTCATACGCAAGTATTAAGGAAGTCCGTGTAAAAATAAAATATTGTATTTAAGAGAAAGGGTGCAGGTGCACTCCGTTCACCTGTAAGTTGACGACGCACCGAAAGCTGCAACCATACACGCCACCCCGGTAGCTTACGGCCTCCGGACATGATCCCTGGAATTGTGTAGATAAAGCTAGCGGTGCGCATGCTCAGTAGCAGCGTCTACCTCCCCTACGAGATTCGCAGCGGAAGAAGCTATCTACGAAAGCTCGCTTTAGACTCGCGTCTTTCGCCTGTTATTCACAAGAAAAGAAAAACTTGGTGGTTCCAACGTTGCAATGTATATAGCCAATGCAGAATGCAAGTGTCCCAGCTTACCTTGATGTGTTTCCGTATATTAGAGTTTGTTGTTCTTGCTGATGACACCGTGTGTTTTTTGGCAAGCAAAGTACGCACAGAAACTCTAGGTTTCCGTTCCCCTTAAGGCGCCGAATTTTGAACATCTCATTAAGAGATGGCCATGGAGACGGTGGACACTGCATGACCGAAAACTCGACCAATCAGGGAAAAAGTGGCCGTTACGGGTTATCGATAGTTCATCGGTTCTCCCTTTCATACCAATATTCGCGGAGGCTAGAGGAAGGGATGGGCATTCAGAGCGAGAGAAGCGGTGGCCATCGGTCTCACAAAACAATAATGATCACACCATTTTTTCGCGTTCTCTCTCTCTTTCTGTCAGCACTACTTAGATAGCCTAACCCCCCCCCTCCCCCCCCCCCGATTTTATGATGACAGTTGACTGCAAAGTGAGGAGCGGACTCGACAGCGATGCCCATTCAAGTAAACCAGAAGAAGTACCGTCCGCACCCTCCAAGACGATGCTCTTAGCTCTTAGCCACGCGCCGGGCGCTTTTCAGCCGTTCCTCAAGAGCGTGCTAGAATGAAGTAGTGCACATCAAAGACAAAGAGAATTCGACCCCTCGCGCGAGACTACATCGTCTGTTACGCGAGTTGTGAACCCGCGAATCGAGGGGTAATGGTCTCGCGTTTGATGTCTGTGCAGGTGGCGGGAGATGTCGAAGAAGTTGGAAAGAGTGAAACGGTGTAAAAGACAAAAACAAATAAACACGAAGAGCTTTCTCATGCGCGGGAGAAGAAGAAAAACACGATGGACGGCGACAGAAAGCCTATACTCGGCGTTGTCTTACTTGATCTTTATCTTTCGAATATTTGTACCTACTTTGCCCGTTTTTCTAGTGGTTCTAGTGATCGGTCATACAAAAAAGCGCGTTTTTTTAGGCTATTCTCCCCTTCCTGATGTTTTCTATTTTGTTGAAGTTGCTCTCATTATGCTGCTCGTATTGCTCTAGTTACTGTATTATGCCCATACTTCTTTAAAAAAATGTAACGAGTAATTAAAGTAATCGGTTACCAATATTTTGTAACGAAATTACATTAGAGAGTTTTAGTAGATCGTTCCGATGACTCCGATAACAATACCCGATACTCCGCCGCCGCCTTTGCGAATGCATCGTATCGTTATCGGGGGTATCGTATAGGCATCGGAACGATCTACTAAAACTCTCTATTACAAATTACTTCCAAAACAAGTAACGTGGCAATTACAAAATTACTTAAAAAATAACGGATCACAAGTAATCCGTTACTTGTAACGGGTTTCCTCTTAAGTCATGTTGCTCCTTTAGTGTTGGCTGTCATATCTGCCCACTTGTGTCAGAGCGATTTCTGGCGATAAAGGTACAAATGTACCAGGATATTTTAGGAAAGCCAAAATGAAGTACTAGCAAAAGCGTTTTCTGCGGCACCTTATAAAGGAGGCGGAAAAAAGGCTTTGGCAAGAGTTAATATTACCCTTTTTACAAATGACTCAGTCAAAGTTGAGCTCGCTTTAGATAAAAGAGTTTAAATCAAACAATGTTTATACCAGACAACCCCCGAAGGCAAGAAATACATTATAGCGAAGCTGTATATAAATCGTTGGTCGGTTTTTTTTGTGTCTGTCGACAGAATAGTAGTCGACAGACAACCATCGCGCGTGCCTTATTTCTTATCATGTAGTTTTGATACTTGTTTCAATAAGAAAACCTCAAAACAATGGTCAAAGCCTTGTGATAGATGATAAGCATGTAGCGCTCCTCGCATCTATTTCTGGGTAAATAATAATAATAATAATAATAATAATAATAATAATAATAATAATAATAATCTTTATTAGCGAAACTTGAGGTACTCTGGGTGGCTCGCAAGGTTAGGCAGATAGGCGGAGGCCCGCGCGTGTGAGTCACTGCTAGCCAGCCACCCAGAGCAAGGTAATTAGATTGAAACACAACAACAACAGGAAAACAGAACAGTACGAAGGAGCATCGGCACACGACAGTGTGGAGACTACATCACGTGGACACAAAGCCCAGGCACTGGATTCCTCGCGCAACCAGGGACGGGAAAGCACGGCGCAGAGGCCGGGCACGAGCGTCACGCCCCACCCGACCGAGACCCGCGTGCTTAGAACGCCCTCACCCAATCCGCGCCCACCTCTCTCTCGCTCAGTTGGATGACGCTGTCCAGCTAATCAAGCCATCACACTGCATGGGACGGGACCACGTCGCCCCTACTTTTATCAAGGAGCTGTATCCACACATCTCATTTTCTCTGTTAAAACTATTCCAGTCTTTCCTGAACTGTTCCTTCGTGCCTCCATCCTGGAAAAACGCTCTCGTTACGCCCATACACTACAGCAATGGGAAGCCGCTCAGCGACTTCTCAAGTTACAGAACAGTACCAATATCGTCCATCCTGTGCCGCTCATTTAAATGGGCTTTCAACAAGCACGTTCCTCACAACCTCGAAATCAACTATGTGCTAACGACCTCTTAGCACGGGTTCAGGCCAAACCGCAGCTGCGAGACTGCCCTGGCCACCGTGGCTCACAACCCGAGCTCCAACTTGAATAGCCGCATCTCCATTGACATCATCCATCTCGACCTTCGAAACTCCTTCGACACCCAAGACCACGCAATCCATCTCCAGAAGATTGCACGAGCAAGTGTTCGAGGCCGTGTCCTGCTTAGGATAGGTCGTTTCTTGACCGATCGATCGTACCAAATGCTGGTTCACGGACATACGTCCCAGGACATCCCAGTTTCATCAGGGGTGTCTCAAGGCTCTGTCCTTGGGCCCTCACTATTTCTGCTGTTTGTGAATAACATGCCAAACTTTGCGGGAAGCCTCCTCGTGCAATACGCCTATGACACAATAATCTTGGCACCAATAACATCGCCTTCCTTTTCCGTGTACCTTCAGAGACATCTTCAACTGGTTGACAACTGGGCTTTCTTCAACCATCTGTGTATAAGCAAACAGAAAAGTGCTGCTATGCGCATGCGTAAGAGCAGGAACGTCGCTGGCCCCACATACTGACTCGGAGACTCTCCTATTGAGGTCATACTGTCTCTCCCCATCCTGGGATTGACATTCACCCCATCAACATACGAACATGAACACAGAGCAGGTTGGCACAAGTGACTTGAAACACGAAAGAATAAAACCCATTGGGATGGACGCACACAGACAGGACAGTTCTTTCGTGAAAGAACTGTCCCGTTTGTGTGTGTCCGTCTCCCTATGTGTTTTCTTTTTGCGTGTTTCAAGTCACCCCATCGCTGGATTTTTCAATGCACATCTCCAACAAAGCATCGAAAGCCCGCCGTACCTTGGATTTCGTGACACTCGTTTCTAGGTCTTAAGGTCCTGAAGCTTTCCGCGCACTTTATACTGTTCTGGTCCTGCCAAGGCTGTGGGTACTACTGCTCCGTTTGGTCGCGGCACCAAGCACACCTCTCCTCGAAGCTCGAGGGCGTACAGCGCCGGGCAACCTGGACCTTCCACTCCCGCCTCACCCATCTACAGGAGCCCCTGCCACCCTACGATGACCGTCTAAGGGCCCTCAAATGGCAGTCCCTACAACACCGGCGTGCCGTGGAGCGTGTTCGCCTCCTCTGCAGGCTCCTCGATGGTTCAATGGACGGAAAAATATCTGAGTGCACAAGTGAGGCTGAACAAGCGCTCTGAACAGCCTCTGCTCCAGCAAGCCCGAACAGCCCGCCACCGTCACTCTGTGGTCATTGACGCCCTGAAAACTTCCTCACGCTCCCGCGTCCAGTTCGCTCTCCCTTGCCGCAAAAGCCGAAGTGACTCAGCCCCTTTGGCCGTGAATTCTCACGCCTCCGCCAGCAGGGAGGTGTCCCCTTGCTACGACACCTGAAATCGGGGTCCTCGCGCTGGAGTCTCTGCGTCGCCATGGGGGGCCTGTAAAGATCGCCACCTCCAGGGTGATGGCAAACGCCACCTGGGTGGCGTTTGCCATAAAAAGAGTTTATAGTGCAGAAGGCATTGGTTGTAGGTGATACCACAGCTTCGCTGTCCAACCACCTTCACAGCGTGGATTGGAGCCTTTATCTTTACCAAAGACTCGACAAGGTGGACAACTCCTCATTCTGGCTCTAAACTAAATTAGATTAAAGCTCTTTAAGAAATAGCTTGCGCACATGTGCATGCGACTTAGAAGCGCACCATAATCAAATACATATATATTTTTGTTTAGATTAATAAGAAACATACCTTATCATTTTGAACATTATAGAAAGAGCTTGTTTCGCAACACCGAATCAAATATACTTAACTGAAGCGCAATGTGTGCATTATACAGAGTATATTTTTGTTATCTAAAACTTTCATGCATGTTGATAACGCAAGATTGACGTTTCTGGGTGTCTTAGTTATAACTCATAAGCCTTTGTCGTCCTTGACCCAGAAAGTGGTCGATTGGTCGGTATTTTACACGGCACTTTAGTGGTCTGGAATTGTTGTCTTGTTTTTCTTTCTTCGGTATTGGGTGGCCATCAAGGTTTTAAACAAAAACAAAAATGCAACGCAAAAATTAAAAATGCCTGATGTTTTTTTTGTTTTTTTAGTTTGTTCGCGTTGAGATGCTGTCACTCAGAAGAGTAACTAGAAAGTTAAGTTTAATCGACTTTGTTTTTTGGGTAGAAATGTAGATTAACTGTCACAGTCCTCATTAGCAGTGGCACTTCTTTTTTCGTTTTTGTCTTTTGAATAAAAATACAAGTATTGACAAGTTTGCCTCGTCGATGCGGAAATGCCAAGTTATTTACCCTTTTACGAAAATTGGCACAATTCCTAATGCGATTAAATAGGACGTTTTTTTGTTTTTTATGTAGCACTAACAAAACAGATCAGAAAAGAGAGATGACACAAACGTGTGCAGCAAATAAATAGTTTTATTTCTGTCATATCTTCCGAACACGTCGCTTTGGCACAGAAGACGTCCTCCAATGAATGATGTTCTTCACTTTCCTGAAAGAAGAAATAAAAACAATGCGATCAGGTTTGAGCACTGTTTGCCACAGAGTTAACAAGTGTGGCAAAACACCGACATCAAAATGAAGTAAAAGGCGTCTTAGTTGTGAAAGAAATATATATATTATTGACTGTAACAATCGAGTTGTTTTTTGCAGCAAAATACATACCTGTTGGAGAGGTCAGCACAGCAAGTTCAGTTTTTTTAGCTTTATCGGCCATAAAAAATACATCCCTTGTACGAATTTAAGTTCAGGGTTAAAAAATTGCCAACCTCTTCTCAGTGAACTTGATTCAAATTAATGTATATATCGTAGTTATTTGCAATTGCTAAATTTTTTTTCGTAAACGTAATATTACGTTGAAGTCTGGTCCCGAAACATTCATTGCGTTTTAAGAACCATCAGTTAAAGTCACGATACAAATAAAAGTATTACTATTGTTCATAGATTGCTAAAAAGAAAAAATCAGCTGTGCTGGTTGAGAGATGTCGGAAAACAGATTGGAGATCGTACCATCCTTTGTTTTTGTTTTAGCACGTCGTTCTAATCCTTCGCCCTCCCCCCCCCCCCTCCTTTCCGCAAAAAAAAATAGTATAAAGCGAGGCTTGCAGTAATTCAAGCCCGTATAAAATAAGACGTAAGGCAAACCAACTACTCCCAACACATACATTGCTCAAGGATCGTAGCCATGTCCATGTCCATAGCCGTGTCCGTAGCCTCCGACCAATTCAACAGCTTTGATGGCAACACCGTGACCAGCAGCGTGACCGTAACCAAGACCGCCGTGACCAAGGCCGTGCCCGTATCCATGGCCGTGACCATAGCCATGACCGTGCCCAACCCCATGCCCATAGCTCAAGGCTACGTGTGGGGTGGCTTGAACTGTCTTGGTGAATTCAACGGAGGAGGCAGCGACCGGAGGTGGGGCCACCACCACGGCGTGCCCGTAGCCACCATGACCCCCGTGGCCGCCATGACCATAGCCGTGGCCGTGTCCACCATGACCATAGCCATGGCCGTGTCCACCATGACCATAGCCGTGGCCGTGTCCGCCATGACCATAGCCATGACCGTACCCGTAGCCGCCATGAACATAGCCGTGACCATATCCGTAGCCGTCATGACCGTGTCCGCCATAGCCAACATGGCCAATGGCTACGGGGACTGAGGCGTAGCCTCCGTAGGCGGCGGCGAGAAGCCCGAAGAACGCGGCGGTGGCCTGAAAGCAACAATAGAAGACAATTAAATCAATTTTGTGTACACTCAAAAAAGAAGTTGTTTTAGTTCGCTGTGACCAGGAGTATAATGCTTCTCCAGCTCGTGTTCTCTTCAATCATCGCATTTTGTTTTAATATCTTATCGCATTGTTAGTTTTGCCATTCGCTTCCATCCTAACAATGCTCGCCGTGACTATCTGTCCTCCTGTTCTACAGAAAGGTGTGCTCAAATATTTTAGAGTACACATAGTTTCATGAATCATGTAGTTAAAGCAACACTAACATATCCTGCTAGCAGCGCGTAGTTCTACCGCATGTTTTCAAAACTTCCACGGAAATTATAGCTAACGCCGAAGGCTTACATAATGATAGTGTTGATTTGATTTTGTAAACCGGAGTACACTAATTAAATCGGCACGAAAACGTGTAGCCCTTGCAATGGTTTTCTAAAACGCCCTGTTTGGCCTGTCCCCCCCCCCCCCCCAATTTACTTGTGGTCGCATATTGTGGTTATCTTTATCTTGAACTCTAAGTCGCAATATATCATGTCGACATTCACTTCTTTCATATGTCTGAACTTCTGAATGATAAATTAAAATACAAAGCAAAACTTAAGGTATTTAAAATAAAACCGATCAGTTATAACTCTAGTTCGTTCAAGGTCATATGAAAATAACTACCCACGTTCATAAAATTATTAATTTATTTTAAAATTAAACTACTCGAACAAAATTAAAGTGGCCTCAAAATAATTCCCACTTTGTGAACATACATAATTCATTTGGAAGTTCTTATAGAAATAAATAACAATGTAGGAATCAATTTAAGCACTCGAGCATAGATAGAGTAAACTTTTCCAAATGTGTTTCTTATGTTAATCGAGGCTCGAGTGTTACTCTCTACTCTTTACCCATTACCCCAGCTATCAGTAACCAAATAAAACACTATATTGCTGGTCTCAGAACTCTCCCTAAAGAGACCAAGACCACCGTTTCAAGTGGGTCCAAGAGACAAACGTCAAATAAGAGGAAAAACCAGTATGCAGAAACTTACGAGTGCGTTCATGGTGCGGCTGATGGGCTCTGGAGGTGAAGAAGCGTTTGACGGCTCAGAGCAGTCTCGAGCAGACGATTATATACCTGCTCAAAGCACCAGAGGCAGGCCATTGTAAAGTAGATCCCTCCCACCAACCACGAAAGGTTGTTTTCTTGGTTTGGCTTTATTCGCGCCGAGGGGAACGAAGACGCCGGAAGAACCATCACGTATATGTGGGTCAATCCTCTTATTTCTCTAAAAAATGTGCTTTGCGGGACGCTTTTGGGCGATGAAATCTAGAATAGGCCACACGGCGGGCGGACCATCATTACCGCGTTTCTGGTATACTCACCGACAGTCCGAGATGAACAGGGAATGGCGAGTCCCCTGCAACAGGCAGTCGCTTCGCAGTCGATTAGATGATGAAAACGCCCGGAAGAACAAATCTCTAAGCAAGAATCACGAGCACATTAAGCCACGTCCTTTGTTCCTTGAGTTCTCAATGTCCGTACTCATTATCACTTTAAGTACGAACGCAAGCGACGCTATGACTCGATGGAGTAAATGAAACGACCACAAATGTGCATCGTGACAGCAACTGTCGTTTTCGTTGGGCTTGCAATCATCGGCTACACCAATACCACAAAAAAAAGAAAGGGGCGGGATCGCAGCGGGTTCTCTATGTCTGTACTCATTATCACTATAAGTACGAACGGAAGCGACGCCATGACTCAATGGAGTAAATCAAACAGCCACAAACGTGCATGTGACAGCGACCGTCATCTTCGTTGGGTGTGCGCTCATCGGCTATGCCAGTTCCACACAGAAGAAAGAGGCAGGATTTCAACAGATTCACCGTGCGTGATCGGTTTATTCGGGGATAGGCAACGCACAAGGTCGAAGGGCGCCGTGACGATGCAGTTTTTTGGTGCTGCGTGATTGGGTTCGTTGGCTGTGGACGGACTTAAAGTGAAACGTAGTTGATCGATCGGACGTACAGTCAACGGCAATATGAGCTGGTACAGGGCAATATCACCTGGTACAGTAAAAATGCCATGTCGGGAGTCCATGCTGCATCAAGCTATTAAACGGAAGGTTTAAATAAACTGCCCCGTTCCCTGGGGTAACAATATGGCAACAGGTTCCATTGTTTACCATACTGGAAGCACCCCGTGCAGCATTTTACCCTTTTCGTCTAGCACTCGGCTGTCTCAGCTTATATTGCCGCCGACTGTACGCCGAACGCGTTACATGTAACGCCGTTACAAGTAAATACGTTCACTCGTTACTGCTTACTCTTGAATGTAAACACTTTTTAAAACAATCTTCGTTGTTGTGGGGTGGGAGGAGTCACGTACGCTCGTGTATTTTGCGGTTATTAATAATTACATTTTAATAAGTACTTGGTTTTTTTGTTGGTTTTTTTTTGTTCGCGGGGTGTACCTGTCTTTAGAAAAGGCGAACGAGAATAAATGCCCCGGATATGAACTCAGGCATTGTCAGAGATCCGACTTTTTTATGAGAAACACCAAGATGTGATAGAGTGGATGCGTCTTCCCTTAAGATCGTTGTAACAATCAGTGAAACGTTTCTTTTCATTACTTTTTTGTAGACTAAGCAATAAGAAAGACAAAAATATATATTTTTAGAGCGCAGCTCTTAGGCGCCCGTTTCCGGCTTGAGTGGCGTCGGCGTCGGCGTCGCCGTCGCCGTCACCGTCGGCGTAACCGTGAGGTCACGTTACCCTCCTCCCCCCCCCCCCGAGGTCACTTGAACCCCCCCTCCCCCGAGAACACGTGACCCTCAGTACCCTTCCCTCCTCCTCCTCAAGAGCTACGCTCTACTTCGGCGTTACAGGGAGTTGTAAACGACTTTAATTTTTTTGTACAGAAGTTAATTAACTTATATTTTAAACGAAAATGTAAAACTTCGACTTTGTCGCGTTTTAATTATATCTAATTGTATGAAGGAGCTGGCCAATGTAACTGATACCGACCACTTTGTTCTAATTATTTTTGAAGTTATGCTAGTTCATTTTCATTTTCTAGACCAAAAATACGATTAATAACCGTTACTTTTGCATCTTGAGCAGCATGCTTCATGTCAATAGCCTAATACTCTTATTGAGGGTCATTATATATAAAAATAACATTGTGCCAATTTATGAGCGGGAAGCAACTAAAAGATCGGCCATGTGACAAAGCTTCCACGAAATCAAGGGCAAAATACGAAGACCAAAAAGGATCATAAACATCTCTCTGGGCAATCACGTGCTTGAGCGCATTACAGGTTATTTAGGCATGCAAATGGCTTAGCTCTTAGGATTCAAGGTATTTTTAGAGCGCAGCTCTTAGGCGCCCGTTTCCGGCTTGAGCGGCGTCGCCGTCGCCGTCGCCGTCGGCGTAACCGCGCGTTGCATTATGGAACGTTTCCGATAATGACGTCACACGTGACATTACGTGAGACGTCACGAGGGTCACTAGTGACGTCACGAGAGTCATAAGTGACGTTACGAGGGTCACGAGTGGCGTCACGAGGGTCATGAGTGACGACAAGTGTGACGTCATTATGGAACGTTGCATTATTTGAAGTTCCCCTAATGACGTCACACGTGACGTCACGTGTGACGTCACGAGTGTAAAATTTTCCCGCTAAATTTGGCGGGAAATTCCCCGCCAAATTTAGATTTGTTCCGTGTTTAGCGAAAATATTCCGCTAAATGGGAAGGGAGCAGGAGAGGAGGAGGGGAGGGGACGGAGGTGGAGTAGGGGCATACCCATCCCTCCTACCCTCTCCTTCTCCTCAAGAGCTGCGCTTTAATTCCCCATTACAGATCATTGTAAGCGTCTTTCATTTTTTATCTTTGGAATAATAAATAGCCAATTTATATTTTTATGAAGGACTGTGCCGCGAGGACGTTTATACAAACCAAACAGGTAAGAAATATCTGTCAGCTTGTGCTTTAACACACACCCATATCTTAGACTGACATCGAAGTAACCACCGTTTCTGTTTCAGGCTAGGCTTGAAAACCTCCGATACCAGTGGGGCGGAAAGAACTGCCAATTTCACGAAGCACCAGTGATGACAAATACTGTTGTAAATGCACGCGCTAGTTTTTTTAGGAAAGTACTACCAATTATTTCATAAAAATGCGCGATTTTTTTTGTAGCTTCTTAAATCTTTTTATTGGACCCTTCTGGAAAAACAAGCAGTTGTGGCAGTAAGATTGGAAAAAGTGCTTAAGTTAATTTTGTGACATGGCATTGCAGTTCTTAATACAAATACCAGCGCCCCAATGCCGTGAATAGAAGAAATGCATATTTCATTAAAAGAGACAATTGAATTTTTTGAAGCAGTTTATAAATTTCTGTTTTGCATCGTGTTTTGGTTCGGTTTTGTGATTTATGCCAACCAACATTTTACATGTTCTCATCGCATGATCAGAATAGACATATTTTTTTCTAAAGAATTCACCCTACGTAATCACCCAAGATAAATTTTGGATAAATAAAGGCATTTCACTAAATACATCTAAAGCCGACCTTCGTTGTCTAAATACTGAGAAAATGTGACATGAGACTTATTAACCAATTGTTAGTCTTTTATATTCATCCGGAGATGTGGCATTCTCGTCTGAATAATTAGATAGGTTCCCATATTTGTTCAAACTGGACAGTCTAGCAATCTCAATCTTAATCTCAAGAATATAAGAATTGGGGATCGGCTCGACATGCAGTACTGAACACTCAGTCGAAATGAATTCTACATACAGACTTTTATGTTGATATTTATTAAGCTCTCTTGACTCAGTACATGCAGCACCACCAAACACAACGTTGAAAACGAAATCGGGCTCACTTTCGTTTCGCATTCCGCAGCATACTTTTCGATGGACTATGCCGACTTCCTTGTCATTGTCTTGTTTGCAATATTGTTTCTGGTTCGTGACAGCGGGGTTGATGATTCCTTGTTGATCCCTCCGCGTGATTTCCGGCAGCGCAAGCTTTAGCGAAAGAAAAAGCGAAAGAGATGCACGTTCGTGATTATAAAAAAAAAAGATAAAAATAAAAAAGTCAGCGAGAAACACAGTCCATTGTTGCGCGCCTCAAACCGAGACCAAGTATTTGCGGTTTTTTAGCTCGAACCTCTCGTATTCTGAATTCCGGAAACGGATTAAAGGGGTTAATGCTGCTCTCCTCATTTCGGCGCGCTCAAATATGGCTCCGAGCCGTTAATGGTCTTCGGTATCCAAAACCGCACTGATGGCGCCACAAGCCTTCCAGAGGTTAAACCATATTTATCGCAGCTCTATACCACGTGCAGGAAAGTTTCGTTGATCATATCTTGATAGTTTCTACTTTCTGTTTTTGTTTTGTAAATATTAGAAGTACTGCATTCTCGCGAATAAAGTCCGCACTGGGTATATCGTGCCGGAAAAGCAATATTTGGCTAAAAGAGGCTTTTCCTCTGCTCATTTAACCTAGTGTATATTCGGGACAGAGGAATGCTGCCTCAGATTGTTAACAAACCGATGCTGAAAACTATTTGTCTAGCTTCGGCAAGGCTGGTGTCATCTGCCTTGTTTTAGTTTTTTTCGAAACTTATTTCACAAGTTCTACACTTGTCTACATCTTCGCACTCTTCTATTCAATATGCAAGTTCTTGGTGGCTAAGCGGTTTGCCTTCCACACTTCATTGCGCGCCGCGAACGTTTTCTTGGGCGCTATAGAGGTCTGTAAGTTTGCTGTTTTACAGAACACCGAGATAGTCGATCACGGTGAACAACAGAAGGTTCCCAGCCAATGACGGATCTCAGTATACGATTAGATTCGTATTTCAAATGAGACACGCGCCGGCACTACATGCAAGTGAAACGCCAGGTTCATGTTCAAGCAACAAACGTGCCTCCCCCCCCCGCCCCCCCCCGCCCTCGTCTAATCGTAATCTGACCTTCGTCATTCGCTGAAATTCTTCTATTGTCTCGTCCTGATTGGTTGCCTTCAAGTTCTGTGGGAAAGAGACTTCCTTGACTTTTCTTAGAGTGTGGTTTGCGGAGGCATCGCGGCAGAAGGTTTCGAACGACTCCGCCGTCACCTATTTTTCGGTAGAGTCGCCGACAGCCTCGGAAGGGCAGGGTGTTAATCATTGTGTACACGCACCTTGTATTGTGATTGCTTGTTCGGCTCTTGTATCGGTGAATGCCGCACTCTCCTTGGCTGCTGAGCGATGACGCCATGGTTGGGACTCGCCACACGCTGCGTTCTTTAAACTGCGTCCTAGCTGCTGCCCTGGGGCCCGGAACGCGTCCCCGTTTGATGTGTATACCGCGTCCAGAAAAGTGTCGGCTCCTCGATTCCCGCCTGATGACGTCCAAGAAGTGTCATGTTGTCGCCGACCTCGATCCTGTGGCGGTGTTCAGAGCAGCGGTAGTGTGCGCGGCAGGCGCCTGTTCTGCTGTAGGTCGCTCCCCAGATTGACAGTCAACGGAAGCTTCCGCAGCCAGGAGTTGAAACGCCGCGACGACAGCGACACTCGCGCCTTGCCGCCCTCCGAACTTCTACCCCCAATCGCCAGGATCGCCATATCCGACAGCATGACACACCGGTCTTTGCGACGTCGTTTGGTGCCACCTCAGGACCTCTTCGGACGCATGGACGAAATAGGTCTGTGAACCATAGCCTCCTATACTGACAAAGCCTGGCAGATCGCCACGAGAAGCGGCCGCCGAAATGGAAAAGGCATACCTCGGCCAACCTCACTCATGAGGGTCCCTCACTCACCCTCATCCCTCATCTTCACAGGTGAGGTGAGGGTGAGTGAGTTTCTGAACCAGGAAAATTCATGAGTGTGAGGGTGAGTGAGGGCCGTGAGGGCTGTGAGGAAAGTGAGTGCGTGAGGGCCGTGAGGGCCGTGAGTGCGTGAGGGGCGTGAGGGCCATGACCGCGTGAGGGGTATGAGAGGCGGTGAGTGCGTGAGGGGTGTGAGGGCCATGAGTGCGTGAGGGGCGTGACGGCGGTGATTGCGTGAGGCCCCCTTCAGACAGAGCAACTTTCTCAGCAATTTAGGTGTTGCTGGCGGGCTGTTCCCTAGCTTTCCCTAGATCGACATGAATTGCTGAGATCGGGTCCGGCTCGAAACGAGCGAGCAACTCGGAGCAATTCGAAGACGTTTGAAGCGGCTGCATCCAATCAGGGACGCGATATTTTCACGTGATACCTCATGCAGGTGATGATGACAACAAAAGACTTGGTTCTGGTTTGAAATTGATCGTTTTTGGAAATAAACTGTTTCAGAAAGATGCATTAGTATTCTCAACGAGATTTAAATGCATAAGAACACGTTTATAGCGCATAATTGTGTGTCTAAATAGTGCAAGAAATATAAAATTTCATGATGATGATGGCAAATTGCAGTAATTGGTTGCTGCATGTGAACGTGGGCGGCCCGTGTTGCTGGTGTTGTGACGTCAAGTTTCTGGGCGAAATTGCCCCATCTGAAGCGGGCCTGAGTGGCGTGAGGGCCATGAGTGCGTGAGGGGCGTGAGGGGTATGAGTGCGTGAGGGCCGTGAGGGCGGTGAGTGCGTGATGGGCGTGAGGGCTATGAGTGCGTGAGGGCCGTGAGGGTGGTGAGTGCGTGAGGGTCGTGAGGGCCATGAGTGAGTGAGGGGCGTGAGGGTAGTGAGTGGCGTGAGGGCCATGGGTGCGTGACGGGCGTGAGGGGTATGAGTGCGTGAGGGCCGTGAGGGCGGTGAGGGGCGTGAGGGCCATGAGTGCGTGAGGACCGTAAGGGCGGTGAGTGCGTGAGGGGCGTGAGGGCTGTGAGGTCAGTGAGGGTGAGTGAAGGGCTGAAGGTGAGTGTGACTGTGAGGATGAAGGTGAGTGAGGGGCTGAAGGTGAGTGTAGCTGTGAGGGTGAGGGTGAGTGAGGGGCTTAGGTGAGTATGGCTGTGAGGGTGAGGGTGAGTGAGGGCGAGCTAAAATTCCGACCTCTGGGAAAAGGTGGAACGGCAGACAACGGATGAGAGGAGAGCCACGTGACTGGCGCCCCGCTACGGCGGGACGCCGAAACACACTTCTCTCAAGCGAAAGGTGTGTTTCGGCTCCTCGCCGGTGCAAAAGCTGTGCACTGACGTCCAGATTCCCCGAGAAATGGCTCTTTGATGCCCTGTGCTACCAGATCCTCGTGCTTCAAATCTGCGATCGGGCACTCTATGGCTCCGTCGTCGAACTGCCAGGCTTCGTGAGTATAGAGGAGGCTATGACTGAAGACGCCACCCGGAGACGAGTTCCAGGCACTGAGACTATAGTAATGTTTTCAACAACCGAAGCCAGGCGTCGCTTTTTCCCCATGTTATCATCCAATCCGAGAGATTTTCTTCAAGATGAAGATTGACCCACGGCTTGGGGGCAGACACCTCGATGCATGTGACCCTCGAGGGCATCTACGGAGAAGGCCACACATTAACCGTCTGACCCTCTGTCGTTGACGAGTGTCCAGCGTGTAACGGCTTGACCAATAGTTCGTTTCACTCCAGGTCTGACCGCAGACGATGCTGGGACCTAGACATAGCCGAGCAAAGCATTGCCAAACGTGCATCTCACAACGCTCGCCATTCTTGTGGCTTTGCTTTTGCTGAATAAACCAATCACGCAAATAAAAAATAAAAAAGCCCAGGATCGCTGCGCACTAACAAAAAGCCATAGTTTTAGCCGGTGATAAATAAACGCACAAAGAAGATAAGCCTAGTGACGATGCACCTCAAGCAGTACTTGATTGTCTCCGTCGGATTGTAGCACTGGCTGCGTTCGGACTTAAAAAATAACGGAGTAGAAACAACTGCACTGGGCATGGCTAACAATCGCGAACAATCTATGGGAAAAAAGATTGACCGGGACTTTTATCACTCAACTACTATGAGGCTTATTATGCGCTATTTAGGAAGCGATATCTTTTAAATTTGTTTTGAAAACACACACAAAAAATTGTTTCGTGCATTTTCGGGCAGTTGTGTCGGGCAGTTAATATTGGCTGTCAAATTTCATTTGTGTTTAGACGACGTGACGTGAATTTTTCTGCCGAATTTAGCGAAAGAATGCGTGGGCACACAAACACAATTCTGGGATGAGAACAGTTTTGTTATGATACATTACATGGTTTCAAAATCATCGCATATTCCGCGTCTCCACATTGTCTGAATTGTGTGGAATATTACTTCTTTGAAACATTTATAATCCGCAAACGCTGTATATTCATAGTGCTTTCGCCTTTAGGTAGTCAAAGCATAAAAAATAGCGACTTATACAGATTATGGCATGATTTAGCTAGGTGTCCTACTCTTTACATATTTGTTTTGTACATTCATTTGTTCATTTGCTACAGGTCAAAGTCAGTAAGTTGGGTGATATACTGTATCTTAATTCTTCTTTTTTCCAGAACCAGAGAATATTGTGTCCTCGACTGAATTCTCACTTTATTTGAATAATGTTACACATATCCGATTAGTAGCGCGCACTCCCAGCTCGACGTTGACTTAGTACCCACAACAAGGATGATCAGTGTCTATCGACAACCAGGTAATAGTTTTTAAAATTAAGACAATATAGAGATCGGCAGACGAATACATTCCACGAACCGTAGATACAAGAAAATGTTAGTGGTCCGTTGTATCTCACTATCGTGTTCTCGTTAACTTCGGCATTCCGTTACTTCACAAGCGTCTGGTCCCAACACCTGCGGCCTTATCGAAATGTGGTCACTGACTGCGGAAGAAACACGCAGGGCATGGAGAGACCCGAAGCTTCTTTTCGCTCCTCATTCAATAGGACTGCGGTATTTGCTGATCAAAACACCGAGGAGTCGATCACTAAGCAAGACGTGCAATATAACTAGTCACGTCCTGCGCTTATTAGGCTCTCGGCGACTACTAGGCAATATACTAGTTTGTCAGATTTAGCAGTCAAGGTGGCATGGTTGAGGTAGTGTTTTGGGATCATTCTAAACTCAGACGAATTGATAGAACGGCAGTCTAAAAATGTGAACAGGTATTTGCAGTTTACAACGCCATCGCCTCTCTTGTAAGAAGCTGACGGCTTGCACGCCGTATAATTGCCACAGTGCCAGACTTGAGCGAAGGATATCGCATACCAACCGAACAACCAGCAGTGACGCCTAACTAACTAACGCCCTGGAATCAGAATAGAATGGATCTGCTCGTTTTATTCTTAATAACTTTCATCGCACCGCAAGCGTGAGCTCCATGAAAACTAGCCTATAGTTGCCTAACCTCAATTTACGGCGCGAAATAGCTCGCTTATGCCTCTTTTCATAAGATATACCATACTGACTAATTACTTCACAACCGACTTCTGAATCATCCGTCTTACATTTCGTCGCGCATTGATCATATGTATAAAGTGGACATTCTAAAATGTAACACTAATGCACACCGATAGTCATTCATTCTGAAAACTTCACTGGATTGGAACCACCTTCCCGCATCTATCGCAACAATTGTTCCTCACCACTTACTTAGAACTGCCATAAAAAATCTATACTGCTCAGATTGAGTTGCAAGGTGTACTACTGCCACTAACCCCCACTCCGCTCTGTAATGCCGATGGCCTTAAAGGTATTTTCAATTTTCAATAAATAAATAAACTGCGGCACTTGCTTGGCGATTTATGCCCGACGATGCCAGATGACAGCAAATCTACTAGCAGTAAAGCCTGACTCTGACGACACTTGTTTGGCGAGTTAGGGCCAAGGTATCCACACTCTTGGCGCAAAAAAGGTCAAGTTTGACTTTCGATTGGCGTATTCGGGCGTTTTAAGGTACAACGCACAAATTATTAAGACGAGGAAGGTGTAGACGGGCCAATCGCGAAACTTCAACTAAATGTATAGATATTATTTTAAATTTATATACAACTAAACATAATATTCAGTTTAAGTCTAGCGCTTGTCCCGTCTACTTATTAATCGTCTTTGTTATTTGAGCGTTGTTTCCAGTTGTATCATGAACCAACTCTCCCGCATCGTTACCTAGATTATTTTTAAGATCCTGAGTTCCAAGGCCAGCATTTTGTCCCAAAGAACTTTTCTACCTAAGAGTGCTTTGTTTGTGCACCACGAACAAATACTTTTTTAAGTGAGTGGAGCTATTTTTGTTAATTTCCTTGTTACCTTATTGTTCAAACAATCAGCTTGATTCCTTGAGGTTTCTATTGACTTTAGCATGAAATGGCCCTAAATAACAAGGAGTTCACTCTTATTGTTCACACAAAAGTAGAGACTGTAGACAGCAACGTGGTTGGTGACCTTGTACTGTGTTGACTGTATTCTTTGACTGAACCCAAAATAATCGAAAGTGTCACATAAATCATAAAAAAATAAATAAACAACTTTATTTGTCCGCACGTCGGTACAACGCTTGTTTGCTTTTGGCACAGTCGTTGACTCCAGTGCTTTGACGCATTCTCTCCAGAGTCCTGCGAAGACAAAAGACGCAAACATATATTCAGGCGTAGCTCAAACTCATGAAAAGGTAAGACCATGCTTCCCAATGGACGGGGCAATAAAATTATTATATAGGCACCCGGCATGTCGATAAAAAAAAGTCTCTTAGAACTGAGACCCGTCCTAAGATCTCAATTGATTCTCCGAATGCTCATTTGCGCCCACGTTTGGTACCTTAATGTTTTGCGATCATTATTTCATTGAAGGCTTGCGAAACTCATGGTAAGGATAATACAAAATCTGTACTTTAAGTCGACATATGAATGTGATGACAAAGCAAAGAGACCTTGAGTGACAGTGATAAAAAGTTCCTCAGGAGGAAAAAAACATTTTTTTGTCATTTTTGAAATAAGCTTTTCTCATTGAGACACTCTTATAAAAACCGTTTTCAAGGTGTTAGAATTTACGGCGTAACAGTGTTTTTGCAGAGTATGTGTTCTAGTCACCATATAATTTTTCTTTTGGGAGCCGCTGTCGATGTCAGTTTTGAGGCAACAATTACAGCACACGTATGGACTGTACAAAATGTTCGGTGGCTCAGGAAATATGAAAAGATATCTTGGTCGATGTAAGCTCAGAGATACAGGAGCCTATTGAGGAGTGGTGATATTAATCAATACAAAAACAACCTTCATCCCCACTACTACTTTTTCTTTTTCTTTCAAGAAAGACAGAGCGAAAATTCATTTTAAACAGGCTATTTGCATCAAAATAAGACAAAACAATTTATTTGAGTTCAGGTGTGGTATCTTGCTTTAAATCGGGACTTCTGGTCTGAGCAACACTGACATGCACACGCCGAATTTGATGGAATGCTTGCAGGATTGGCAACGTTTTTATCACTCTTGTCCCTGTCCATCAGCCCATAGTCTAATTTTATAAAAATTAAAAAGACAGAAGGCTAGGCTCTTTCCAAATGCCTAAACATTTACAACTCTCAAAATTATTTATTTTTTTTTGTATCTCTTCGCCGGCTAAAGTGAACCTGCGCGCCAAATCTATGTTATTTTGGCGCGAACGATCACGAGCGACTGTCTTTTTTTTCTTGGCTAGATGGAGCATTTTGTTTCTGTCAAGCAGCAAAACAAACGAGCAAACAACCCAAGGTAAGTGGAGTAAAAGGGGTGGTTTTGTCATCTGCCGGAGAGCTCTCTTAAAAAGCGCCAAAACCGAAACACGAGTCACGCTTGTGGTCGGACTTTACGTCCGTGAAGGGTGGCACGAGTGACACTCGCTATTATTAGCAGGCAAGGGTTAAACCACAATATTCTAAAATTAACAGGGCAACCAGTATCGAGTAAAACGTGAACATAAGTACCTTTCATACGTTTACAGCTCAACCATGGTAGCCATAGCCTCCATGGCCATAGCCGCCGTGGCCGTAGCCTCCGACAACACCGACAGCCTTGACGACACCGACACCGTAGCCGACTCCGTGACCGTAGCCAAGACCGTGTCCGTAGCCGCCATATCCGCCATATCCTCCGTAGCCACCGTGGCCGTAGCCGCCATAGCCGCCGTAGCCGCCGTATCCGCCGTAGCCGAGCCCGTGTCCGTAGCCGACAGCGACAGCAGGAGCGGCGTGGACGGTCTTGGTGACAGCGACAGACGCGACTGGAGCCGCGGCGACGATTCCGTGACCGTAGCCGCCATATCCACCGTATCCTCCGTAGCCACCGTGGCCGTAGCCGCCGTAGCCTCCGTAGCCGCCGTAGCCACCATAGCCCCCGTGGCCGTAGCCGACGGCTACCGCCGGGGCGGCAACGTAGCCAGAGTAGGCGATGGCGACGAGGCCGAGGAAGGCGAGAACGGTCTGCACCAGAAAACAAATTGATTGATGTTAATGGAACAAGCAACACTGGACGCGGCCAAATTTCGGGCATCGCTTCCTGGGTAAAGCGTGCGACTGAATCCGAGTTCACGCCGAGCACTGTCGCAGCACTCGCGTTCAATGTACGCTCGAAGTCCGTGCCCGAAAATATGGCGGTCTCGGAGCCGCTAACGGAGGGCGCGCACTTTTGAGAAGGTCGGATTGCGGGTTCATAAGATAGTTAGGCAGTATACCTAAGCAAACAGTTAAATGACCACTTGCTTAATAGAGGGCGCTTCTTAGCGTTGCTGTTAATCTTCCGTGAGGGCATAAAAGCTATTTCTTTTTTTTTTAATATTGCGGCAATGATAATTGGGGCGACCACGCCACAGGAAGCGTTTGTAAAAGTGTTGTATATCTAAAATATGTAAAATGAAACAGTAAGAGGGTTAGGGATGGAGGAGAATAGTTTCTGCACTCACTGACAGCTTAACAAACGAAGGGTGTAGTACCAATAAAATTGCGCCATTAGGAGAACAAATGGCGCAGATCAAACTACTAGGCAAGAAACAGCAACCTAACAAGCCAGGGCCTGCTTTTCTTAATAAGTCTATAGTGTGAACTAGAAACACTTGAGTTTAGAAAATAAATAAAAACAAATTGATAGCAGCTTTTAAGATATTATATCATTAAAAACGATATAACGATTTAGATGCTGTAAAAATTTAATTTGGCTTTTAAACTAAGCCTACTTGTATAAAAAAGAAACTTTACATCGACGAGCTTTTTCTAAGAAAATGTCAGACTACATAAGGATCCAATCAAACTTGAGATTCAGTTGGAAATGATTCTAGGGCTTACCTGCGATTTTCAGAACGGTGCTAATCTAATTTAATATAAACAAGGTTTCATAAGATAACAACATTACTAATTGCTCCGTACCCATGAAATACGCTGCTTCTCTCAAGCCTAAAATCCTCTCCAACATTGTCATTACCTACATCAACTGTTCGTTGCTTGACGTTCACGAGAATATACCCTCCGACTCCTATGTAGATCCATGGACAAGTGATAATAGATTGCTTCAACCTTGCTTGTGAAAAATCAAGTCGAACGAACAGTTACCTTCTAAGCGCAACCGAGGCACGGATTGGCACTAATCCAGGTTTTGTGCAATCTACTTTCCCTTGTCTCACTTTGATCGTTTACGGTATATAGGCTCCCTCGATGCCCCAGGCAATCCCTGAGACGTAGAATCAGTTCTATAAATCCTGCCGGCGCACTTTTGCGTGGCGTGTCCCTTAAACACGTCTCTTTAGCGCTCGATCCCGACTCGCGATTACGTCCCCGACTTGGATCTACATAACGGAGGGGCTGTGCATCTCCAAACTCACAAGAGAGTTCATGATGCTGCTGATGTGCTCTCGGAAGACGTGTTGTTCCAGTGTCTTCAGTAGCGTCCAGAACCGGGCTTATATACTCGGACGAGACTGCAAGGGCGGGGCTACGGTACAAAGAGCCCTTCCGTGATCGCACACGCGGAGACTCCAAATTTGCCTTTCTTTCACGTGCACAGAGAAAGGGGAAAGAGAAAGTTGTCCGCACGCGAAGGCTCGCCAGTCCAATTTGTAGGTCATTCTCTATTCACCGGTCACTGCCGCCGCCACAACGTGTGGGCCACGGGGCGTTTCCGCCTGTACGTTAAAGCCAAAAAGACGCTGCGAAAAAGAAAAACCAGCATGAGAACGGAGAGGCAACAAAGTAGGAAAGAGTGCTGCGGGGAATATCTTCCGACTCCAGTGTGGTAACCCAAAAAACAAAAGCGAAGACCGAAACAAAAAGAACAACTCAGAACGGGTCAGTCTAACGTGCGTTTCTTGTTTCTTTCAAGGTTGCCTGACTTGAGTTCCCGCGCCGCCAACGACGTGTCCCGCACACAGCGTTGCCAACATCGTTCGACCTTCCCCGCTAAGTGAGAGCTTCCTTTGTTTAGGTTTCTGCTCCCTTTCTTTAATTGTTGTTATTTTACTCGTAGAGTCGTGGACATTCTAGCTGCATGTAATCATACCGGGGCGTGACGTTGAACGTTGCTCTATCGTTGGTTTTTTCTTGTGCTTTGTTTATTGTGAGCCGCTCGCGGGATGGCGGGAACAGGCGATCGGTTTTCAGCCGAACAGAAATAACGGCCCACTGCTGTTCTGTCCTTGTAAGGTCGTTGCTAATTGCGACAAGGGGGACGGGGCGCCGTTGTGGTTTGCTCGAGGCGTCGCGAATATATCGACGTTTCGTGTTCTGGAGTAGCGACTAATACCCGCGCTGGCTTGTTTACGACGTTAGGCGCTTTTGGGATCGTGTTGTTTTTTGGGAGCAAGGATCGTCATAGCGCGAAGTGCCCGCTGAGTTGCGCCGCTGGAGCGCGAAGGTATCGCAGTGTTAATCGCCTGGTATTTCAGCGTGGCGTAACTCGGTGATCGTTTGGTTTTCCGGGAAGGACTGCGTGGTTCCAGGCTTGTAGGGGGACATTCTTTCGAGGAAAGGGCCCGAGTGGAAGGTTACCTTCATTATGGTATGGGTTCGTAACGGCACTAGGTCAGAGAGAGGCATAACCCTGTAGCGAGCCACGTTAAAGGTCTGGCTGAACACGCCCACAGAACGTTTAAATGTTCCGAGACATGACGAGTTGCTTGCTTGCGTGTTCAGGTTATATAGGCACCGTTAACAAAGCACCGGCATTTTGAACGACGATATTTATACATAAATATGAGCAAAACGTTTTCTAAATGTGCCTTATGTAAAATCACTTACATGACTGGTAAACACTAAACCCTTGCTTCAATTTACAAGGGTCGTTCAAGGCTGAGAGGGACTTTTGTTAATAATAAATCACTAAATGTGTGTTACATAATGTAGATTTCGAAGGAAATTAACGTAATTATTATTTTAATATCGTGTGCCCGGAATAGATCGTGTTTGACAAATGAGCAGGAGTTCCAGCTGTGAAGGCGGCGGACAATGTGTCAGTTGCT
This sequence comes from Ixodes ricinus, assembly GCA_037355805.1. Classification (NCBI taxonomy): domain Eukaryota; kingdom Metazoa; phylum Arthropoda; class Arachnida; order Ixodida; family Ixodidae; genus Ixodes; species Ixodes ricinus. Next base: position 101,364 of record JAZHYW010039768.1, on the reverse strand, counting down.
GTGGATCTAAGGTACGTACATACATAATGAAAGTTCCGCTAAAGGAAAACTTTAAACCAGATAAAATTAATAAAAAAACTGCAAGCACAATTTGGGGAATAGCGACGATGTCACGGAGTAGGAGTATACAAATGTTGTCATCAGTTTGGCGAATGACGAGACCCAGTGACAACTGAGCCGCACGCACACGTTCGTCCGCACGCATACACGCAGCTCAGTTTGGTCTACGCCAAGGAAATCAGGGAGCTGCCAATACAGTGAAAGCCATGCCTGACGTGCACGGGAAATATATTGATTAAAAAGATAAAAAAGAGAAATGCTGGCATTGTTTCGCGCTTGTCGGACTTTTTATTATCTCGGTAGTAAGGAAAAATCTTGTCAACCTAGCACTACCCTTGCAAGTACAATATTAAAAAAGCAGGCTCTGTCGTTTCACATACACAACATCCCACACACAAAAAAGTACAAGCTTATGCAATAAATATTTTATTCTTCTACAGGACAGCAAATCTTGTGACCGATCCACAGTTCTTCTGTAGAAATATCCTGCAACAATAATGTAGAAAATAAATTCAGTCAGACACTGAGTTCAAATACTACACCAAATAAGTAACAAACCTCGATACCAAGCTTTTTAAAAGAAAGGAAAGCAAATTTATTTATTTCGTATTTTGCAATTGGTCGTTATAACATTCAAAACGACGCAAAGTAAAGAAAAAAGAAAAGAAGAAAGAAGTACAAAGAACGCACGATAAGAACAGTTTCGAGAAGCCGTGTTAGTTATCCTTGATTTGCCCGAGAGAAGCCGAGGCGAGCTGGTTCGTTCAGATAAGACAACGGGTCGGTGCGTTACATGGAGGATGAGTACTCGCAAAGTCCCGTCTCAGGTGGTAAATCTAACATGCACGCTTGATGCTCCCCCTTGCCTGTTACTCACGTACTTTTAACCGTGATAGCCATAGCCATGGCCATATCCGTGTCCATGGGCAAGCGCCAACGGCCTTGACAGTGTAGCCACCAACTCCGTGACCACCGTGACCAAGATGACCACCGAAGCCAAAGCCGTGTCCAACGCCATGCGCCAGCCCGTAGCCATGACCGTAGCCGTGACCGTAGCCATTGCCGTAGCTCACTACGTGGCCGTGTCCGTAGCCGTGACCATGTCCGAAACCGTGTCCATATCCGTGCGCGTGAGCAAGACCGACAGCTTTAACGGTGCCGACTGCATGAAGACCATGTCCATGATGACCGCCATGCCCAAGATGGCTTCCATATCCGAGATGGCCACCGAAAGCAAGGTGGCCGCCGTAACCATGACCGTATCCGTATCCGAGACCATGGCCATGACCATGGCCGTGGACATGAGCAAGGCCGACCGCCTTCACGGTGTAGCCGCCCACTCCATGACCGCCGAGATGACTGCCGTAGCCAAGATGGCCGCCGTAGCCATGACCATGTCCGTAGCCGATGAGGCCTCCGGCGAAGACTGTGGCTGCGAGGCCGATGAAGACGCAGAGTGTCTGAAAGGTGATTGGTTCTGCATCAACTTTCGTTGTTTCCTTCTCAGGTGTGCTGTTAATGAAAAGCTGAAGTAACTTTAAAATTATGTAACCTTTCACGGAAAAAAGTACTTCGTGTGCAGGTGCGATAGAGGGGAGAGGGAGGGGGGTTCACATAATCTAAATTCTAGATCAATACGTAGTGATCCTTTCTGTTTTATCTGCCTTTTTGCTTCTTGAACCTTCGCCTTTCCTAATTCAGCCTATGGTTAATTCCCAGAAAGTATCCTTTACTTAGCTTCAGAACCGTCAGGATTGCAGTACCAGAGCAAAAATATAAGAACGTTGATATTATGCAAGAGCGTATAACAAAGAAATAACGCAGACGGAATGTCAATTTATTTTGTATTCGAACTTTATCTTTTTGAATTTTTATTGTCGCAACCGCAGTACGTGCAGGTCTTCAAAGATGCCTTTTTAATACTTGATTTCAATCTTCCCACGCAACGACTATTCCGCAGAAATATAACGAGCGTCAATAAAACGAACTAGTCGTCAGTAAAGTATGCAAAGTATAGTGAGAAGTCCAGAGGAGAAATAACTAACAACATCAAAAAGAAAAATGAGCAGGGGTACTATCTGAAAATCCTAAAGCGGGCCAAGGAAGAAGAAGGAACACATCTTTTTATTAAGTCTGCTCTTGGCTCTGATCATTACTAAAATCTGCTGTTTCTTCGCTGTTTGATATTTTCATTTTTTTCAGTTTTCATTTGAACTAAATAGAAAAATATCACCACTTCGCTCATTTCTTTATCACCCCAAGGATTCCCTTAGATGCATGTAGAAAGGGTAAGTTGTTACTACAAAAACGTTAGGGTGCCTAAACTGAAAATATGAACGCAAAACAATACAAAATACAATCCTCTAAAAAAAGTAAACAAGGACAAATATGATGGGTTTAACGAGCTTGTTATATTACTCTCGGTCCCTTGCTCGTGTTTTGCTTTCTTCGTATTAAGGACAAATATATTTATCATAAACCTAGTACACGACAATTTGGAGCACTGGCTTAAATACTGTCGTGCCAAGAATACTCACGGCGTTCATATTGTGAAATAGAAAAGAAAGAGCGGAAGAGGCCGACAAGCCGGCGCCCGAGTTCGAGATATCAATTTGACAACTACCGCGACAACATATTCCGTATTGAAAGCAGTGGCAATACATGAACAAAGAAAATTAAACAAATGGCAGTCTTCGCTTTTGGTTGCAAGATTCGCATTTGCTATAGTTTCAGAGTGAACAAGATGACACTCGGAAGCCAATTACTGAACAAATTCCAAACATTCAAAATTACTCACCGCGAAAAGGCAGTGACGAGGGGAATAATAGTTTTTACTATATTAAAACAAAACAAAAAAACACGTAATTATTATTTTATATTTTAGCGTTTTCACTTCACGTGCATTGCGTGACATGTCCAAAAGTATAAATTTTCGTTCTACTAACTGTAAATAGTTTAAGTATCTTGAAATGAGCATAAAATAAGACTCACCAGGGAGTTCATGGCTGGTCAGTACTAGTTCCTTTCTTTCGATATACTGAAAAGGTTCCCTGGAAAGAGCTGCTTATATGCACGTCCTCCTATTACTGCACGCAGTTCTGGAAACACTGTCTGTCATATCACAGCAAGGTCAGAAATCGGCGACAACAAAAGGGTGCCAAAAGTCTTCGAGGTATTCAAGATCAAGTCAACACGATTGCTGTTTCTCTGAAGGGCGTGATCATTGCCCAAGGTTTCTAAGGCAACCGGCCCCTTTTTCGTGCAAGAGTGATTACTTGACCTCCACCAGAAAGAGACAGGTTTTTTTGGCGTTATGGTTTTCGTGGGCCCTCCGGCAGCGTTGCATAATTGGTACACGAAAAAGTTCAAAGGCAATCACTTCTGTAAGCTTCATCTGGACTTTAGCGAGGGGACCCACTACGAACAAAAATCCACATTTACTCATAGAACCAAAGCTGACTTCTGTACATTTGTAGCGATAGCTGTTATAAACTCGTTAGCCAATTCTCGAAGCGATGGTGTGTGGTTTTTATAACCAGTACCGCAAAATACTTTTAAAAAAATGCCGCGCTTTTTTTTTAGAACTTAATTTTGTGTTTATTGATTGTGAAACGAGCGCGCCACCAGAAAACCACTCTAGATTTTTTTAAATTTATTGTAGAGCCACTTTACCCGCTACAATGCGCCGCGCAGACTAATAAACCGCCTCTAGTAAATGGACCCTCAAAATAAAAAAATCTTTTTTTAAACAGTCTGTTGAGACACCCGTGTCAAAAAGTAAATATCACGCGAAAAAAAAATTACGCCAATATTGACGGCTGTTTTTTTTTTTTAGATTATGCGCGCAAAGTTAATGACGTCACTGATTCGTTATTTGCTCAACGAGGTGATAATTCGCTCTTTTCATCTCAACGCGAGGGCGAAGCCGATCCACCTCATCTCCACGCGCCCGAAATGCCCAGAGAGAAGACAAGTGGAAAGGAGGTGACTACCGACTAAATCGCGAGTCGCGCCGTCAATAATACTCAAAATTTCTTCTTTTTTTTTCGTGTAATTTTTTTTTGTATACGTATGTCCCAATTAAATTGTTTAAAACAAAACAATTTTCTTTTCAGAGGTTTCTTAAGGGCACCTGCGCCTGAGACACGCGCAGCGCCCGCTAGATGGCCCCAGTTGCAAGAACGTGGCATCTTGTCACCTGAGTCTAATGCTGTGTCATTTAGAGAGCTTTTGTGATTGGAAAACAAATGAGTGTATCACTCTCCAAGATGACATTAGCTATGGATACTCCAGGAATGATGCCGACCGCGGCAGAAGAGGCGAAGTGTATTATCACATGGACACCATTGGATTATTACAGGTTTACATTCTGCTGCAGAATACATAAGAATGCATTACGGTTCGATAAAGTGAAGCAGCTAGCACTGTTCAAGTACAACGAATTTCAGTTCCTAGGTTTCCTAGACTTCACGGTACTCAATAAATAGTTTCCTTCTTGGTTATCGGGTTCAGTCACCAGTGGTCGACGCAACAGCTTAAAGGAGCTGTGCAACGATATTCAGTTGGAATGTTTTTCACTTTCCACGAGCTTACTGGCACTGGTGGGACTCAAGGATACTCGCACGCAACGCCACTGGCCAAGAAACTCCTTTGTTGCGGTGTAATTTCAAGGACAAAAGCGATCATTTTCATTCAATCTCTCCTTTGCAAAATTTGATGACGTAACGTGGGGATCGCAGTACACCCCAATGACGATATTTGAATGCGGTTCATAGATTGGACCCGACCATTGCGTGGGCACTCGATTTGGGCTCGTGATAATTACTAGCTCGAGAAGCATTCGGATAGTGGCCCGTGTCCAATCGCTGCAACGACGACAATAGCTGAGCCATAACAATGTCTGGAACTCAGCGCGTGTCCTGTGCTTTGCCAACCCCAGCGCGTGGCTATGATCAACATTGGCGGCATATAATCGGCTCCAGATCACGTGGCCGCTTGTTCTGGCTGCGAGTTGAGGGGTGAACGCTGCTCGTTTTTCTTTATTTTTTCTGGGACTTCTATTGCATGGGGTGAAAAACGAGTGCGTGTTTCATCGATCATCAATGTCAGGGATCCGTTCTAAGCGGTATTTGCGCAAAGTACAAAAATTGTTGCATCGCCGCTTTAAAGGCTGGCTTAGACACGCTGTGACTACTTACGACCGGGAAGGCTTGAAACCAGGTTAAACTCTCTTGTGGCTGCTTTCGATCGCTGTGCAAACAGTGATAATCAGTGACAAGAGGCTTAAAAACCGGTCATAGTGCAATTGGTCGTAGTTAAACATGAGTGAGTTAACCAGCCCGGCCATTTTAAGATTCCGATTCACCAACACCTCTGGAGTGCCCCATGGATTGATCAAAGGCAGGATGATATCGTCGCTAAGCCTTTCTCGTACCGGCTCCTAGATGTCTTTCCACTACACTGTCTTTCCTCTACATATGGCCGTTGACGAGCTGAATGCGCGGCATCGTAGGAGACAATGCCGTTCTTCGCCACCGTGGTCTGGCGAACCCCAAACGGTGCATCAAAACAATTGTGTGACTCGTCAAGTAGCTCAAGAAGCTCGTACCTTTGTTGTGAAGAAAGCTGAAGTGGCGCAGTTCTTTCCCTCCTTTTGACGCGTGTTTTGATTACAGTGGAAGATCTCTGACGTTCTTAAGGGTGCTTCTTACACGGATGTTACGGCGCTGTTTCACGATAAAAGTAACACTTCACCGACGTACAGTTCACGTGTACTCACGAGGTCACGTGGCCTTGTGGCGTCGCGTGACTCGAGGTTCAATTTGAGTGTCATGTGACGTCATGGTGACACCTGACGTCAGCTGACGTGACCTGAGTCGTCAAGTGATATCAGAGTCACGTGACGCAATGACTTTACGTGACGTCACCATGTCGCGTCATGGGGTCCCCTGACGTCTCACACACATGCAGCATGTGTCCATTCCAGTCGTAACACATTCTGTGCGTCTCCGAGTTGATCAGATATAGTTAGGGCTACGTGATTTCGGTAAACACCGATAAACCCCGAAAATTAATCTCCGAGAAATTTTGAATCGAGGGGACCCGAATAGGGGCTGTGTTTGAATAATAATAAAAACACTGTCCTCCGTGAACTATCCGCGATGCTTCTTCCTGCTTTGGAACCAGATATGTTATTTATCGATACATGTTAATTGTACACGGCCGTTTTCCAAGTATTCGGCTAACTCGCAGGTTCCCTGGAATTTGGGAACTCCCCCACCCGTGCCATATTTTGTTAAACATTAGCCGAGATGATCCCAGATTAACCCCGAACACCGAACCTGTTTGAAAGAAAGCAATAAACATTGATAAAACATCCATGAGTTTAAAGAAAAATGAACCCCGAAACCACTGAACCCTAGATATAATCGAGCCATGATGAATGTTCTTTTTTTGCCGGTCTTTGGAAGCACCACTTTCGTGCGTTGCGGCGCTTAGCTTTCAGACGAGACAGTGGGACAGGCTCTCTCTGCGGGGTCTACGTGGAGGCAAAGCTGAACTTTCTGCTGTGACGGCAAACGGGAACCCCGCGGGGAGATGACACAGGAGACGACAAACGTCGCAGAGGCTCGTCGATATTCCGTGGTCAATCGCCCTACCTCGGACCTGAGGCGTTTAAGCTGGAAGCCCAGAAGGCTGAGTGACGGCAGGGTGCAGCAACGATGGACGAGGTCAGACCTTCTACAATGAAATCACAGCGGACGTCGATCGTTCGCGTGTCCCACGTCCGTCTTCTCTGGCCCACATTGATCCACGCGGAAGTACTATACGCCCGTCCTTTCCGACGTCGGGCCATTCGAGACGTTTGGAATATTACGTCGGGGTGGAGGCGAATGCTGTTGGGCAGCTGATGGCCCAAGTGCATCCGAGCCATCATGGCGTCGGCGTCTAACACTTATATATACACTGAGAGTTTAAGGAACGCAGGGAATTTCTTAAGCCTGAAATAATAAGCCATAATTTGCCTCTTTAATGCTCTCAGTCAGTCAACCAAAGCGAGCAATAAGATAACCCAGCGGATGACGAAACTCGGATTACGATGAGAGAAAATAAATGCAATGAGCGCATGGGAAGTGAGCAAAGCGCTTCACATCCTCATTGTCTCTTTGCACATCGTATTTGTTTCACGGCTAATCTTATTGTAAGCTTGTTCGTTCGTTGGGACCATTTTATTGTTTGTCGTGATTGGCTGTCTCAGTGTTCTCCAATAAAGTGAATTCACAATTTTGCATTTGTTTTGGAGTTAAAGATGTTTGAAGTTGGAAGGTTCATCTTCAGGGATTGAGACAGACGCCGTGCGATCGATTGCGTGTAGCGGCGTCCCGAGTTGTACCCGGACGATGTCCCGGGCATGATGCTGCGAAGATTTTTGGCGATTGCCTTCAGGTGGACAGAGTTACTGTCCTTGAAATTCGAAATCGCTCACTCTGCAATAATGTTTGGCGTTGGCATGCGGAGCTTGCGCGATATTCACCGGTTCGCTCATAAATGCTTTGTCAGTGACAGTGTATTTGGACACCGGAAGGGCTTTTCGCCACCTTTTGGCATTTGAACCAAGATGTGCTGCCCGACGGTACGCAACCATCGGAACACCACCTGCCGTGGCCTCAGGTGGTTTAGGTTGTACGTCTCAAACTGTACTGCGCTCGAAAGGCCTGTATTCATCTTTAAGACATCTGATCTTTTTTTTTTTCGGGCTCCGTTATTTTTTTTGCATTTGAATTTGGCTTGGAGTGTTTTGACCAGAACTGTACGTTTCTTATGTAAATAACGCATCAAGACGTTGTACCTTTAAGAGTGAGCGTAATATACGGCTTGCGTGGCCCAGTTCGAAGCGCACTTAGCTTCCATCTTGAGCCACCAAATATAATTTCTTGTAAGGCGGCTTCTTTTTTTTAGAAATATTGGGGCAGTCCAACGGTCTCGAAACAAAACGTGCGTTCTGTCCCCGAGTTTTCTTGACACTCGATCCTGTATAAAATGTGTTGGAGTTTACTGCATCAAGTCAGTCCTTCCCCACCTTCCGTTCCTGCTGTCATGTCTACGTGGCGCAACGTTCTTATAGTGTCTTTTGCTCTTAAGCACAAGATTGCTTTAATGAACGTTTCATTATGTTAGCATTTTTGCCCCTTGTCACTATTGACAACATATATTATCATGGCACAATTTGACTGTGTAAATAATAATAATAATAATAATAATACTAATTATAGTAATATTAACAGTAAGCAAGAATCAAGTATCAACATTATTTGGTGCCCAGGAATGTCCATCCGGCCATGGTGCTGGCACTCACCATAAACTATAAAATATAAAAAAAACGCACTAGACCAATACAACATAATGCTTAAAACCAAATTACAGGAAAACAAAAAATTCAAAAAACGCATCTAAAAAAGCAGGACGTGCATAATGAAAAGGCGTCAGTCGAACAGACACGACAGGAGAGAAGTGAACACACACACACACAGTCAGCACAAAACAAAGAACGTTGACAATGATATAGATAAAATAACTCAGGCTTCCTTACACGACAATCATAAAGCACACGGAGGTATTTTATCAAGCTTTTCTTATGAGTTACACACAAAATTTACAGGTCACTGGCATGACCATTGTACGTTTTCGCCATACGAATACAGAGGGTCATGATTGTCTGAACGGCATGGTGCATAAAAAGGGATCGTCACACGCGTCGCCGTGCGTGGGATTCGTAGAGATATGTGCGCGAGAAGACTAGGACAGTCAATAATACCGTGAACTGTTTATACAAGAACTTTAAGTCTCTTTTCTCCCGGCGTTGATTAAAGCTGGTTAAGTGTAGGTCACTTATTAAAAAACTATTGTGCACTAAACAGTTTCTTGTGGAACCCCAGCCTTTAACGTAACTCGGGAGTTTCGACTATTACCTATAGAAACTAGTTGCGTCCTTCCAGTTAAAAAGTTCTGGAGAAGAGAAAGGAATGGGCCACGGAATTCAATGTTTTGCAACTTCGTCAGCCTGACGCCTCTCCAAGCAACCTGATGCCTCTCTAAGGCCAGATGCAATCCGTTTGCAAAATCATGCAAACAGGCTGGGTCTTTCGGCAAACCAATGTTGATTGGGCGAAAAAAAATTAAAGCGATCAAGAAAGGCCATCAGAGTTTGAAAAGTATGTTTTTCTACGATTTGAACAATACAAGGCAAAATGGAAATTGGTCAATAATTGTCATGTTTTTTATGCTTTCCACCCTTAAATACAGGCTTCACTAGCGCACTTTGCAAATCAACCGGGGCCATCTCGGAGGAAATGAAACCATCTAGCATGTGAAGGAGCACAAGTTTTTAGAATCATAATTACGGCGCAGACCATTGGCACCGATGCCATCGATACCAGGCGCCTTGTTTGTTTTGAAACCAAAAACAAAGTTCGTAGATCAAGTTCAGATATTTCGGGAAGAACTGTCGAGGAAACATTTGAATCTAGAAAATCTGCCATGAACATAGTATCGTCACGAGCCACTCCGGAAAATGTAGCGAAGAACTTATTGAAATCCTCAACTAGTTTTTGTCGTATTGTTAATACTTTCTCAAGGGAGGCATCAATTGATCTCTTAACACCCGTGCCTCGTAATTGATTTATCAAACTCCAAGTGTTTGAAATATTTGATCTTGCTTTATAATAGTTATCTCGAAAGTATTTTCTTTTTGCTGGTCGAATAAGCGTGGTTATACGACTTCGCATACTACGGAATTCTTTTTTCAAGTTGGTATTGGTTGGAGACCGCCGACATCTATCTCAAAGGACATCTTTATAGCGGATAGCTGACATAATATTACTCGTTAACCATTCTTGTTGGCATTAACACCGCCTCAGATTGATAACCTTTTTAGATGGGTCCTTGATGTAGTCAAATTGGTGTCTAAACCTACAGTAGGCTTAATCAAAATATTTGAATTCAGAGTAAACTATTCCGATCATAGGTTTTAATTAACTAATCAAATCTTTTTCTATCAGTTATTTTTAGTGCTTTCGTTATCGCTTTTGTGGATTTCATTGTGAGTTGGGATGCAAGTTGACACAGAATGGTCGGCTAATTTTTCCTCTATTACGGCCGATTTTGCAACAACATTCGGAGCGCGTATGCGTATATGATATAGACACGAGGCCACAAGCTGATCATCCAAAAGTTTTTCTCGAGTTGGAGCTCAAATCAGTTCCTCCAGACCAAAATTCGCTAAATGATTGAGATAGTCACAAACAGTAGACTTGGTGGACTGAAGCGTATTAATGTTGAAATCACCTACAAAACAGATGTCGACAGACTGAAAATTACCAAGTGTATTTTTAGTACTCGAAATCTTAAAGGATTAACTGAAGGAGGTCTGTAAAAAGCAAATAAAATCAAGGAACACTTAGAATTCCATAGCCTCATAGACAAAGACTCGCAGTGGCAAAACTCTACATCAAGTGTTTCAGTACACGACAAGTCTTTAACAAATATCGCGTTTCCTCCTCCTTGACCTACCTGCCGTCACTTATCGGCCGTGTAAGAAAAAAATGATTTATATCCAGGTATACGGCACTCACCACACAAATCGTCTTTAACATTGATCTCTGTTAGCACGAAAACGTCAAATAGTGATGACATATTGTTTACAGTTATTGCAAACTGGTCCAAATATTTACGAGTACTCCTAATATTTACATGTAAGAAGCCAAGAGTACTATCACTTGCTGGTTCTGAGAAACGTTGAAATGAAGAAAAATCTGGATATTGACGAAACTGTACATCCATTATACGACGCGGTTGTTATCCACTGTTATTCTTAAACCGCTTAGCAAAAAAAAAAAAGTTAGACAATCAATTTTAGGTCGGCCAACCGGTGTATGCGTACCAGTGACGAGGTTTCTGTCTTTTTTGCAAATAGCTTCCCATTTTTCACCCGAATGAATTGGTACTGCTCGCTTCTTGCTTTCTCCTGTACTATCCAAAAGAGTTCCCATGTTCTTTCGCGTTATGTTCTCGTTGAGGAAGAGTTTGGCCAACGAACCCTCTGCCGCCAGAGTCCCCAGCCTACCTCGTATGGCGAGCCATTATTCTCTTAAGTGACACTGAAGCCAATCTAACCAAGATAACTGGAGGTCCGTCGAAATGGCAGACGATGCACCGTCAGTGTGTCCCTTAGCTGAAAGTTTTCGAGGCCTAGGCTTGCCAGCCAACTCGCCCACAACGGAGACTAAGTTTTCACTTGGGGCATGAGGGAGTGCATGTATCTCAAGTTTTGAGAGGCGACTGTACTGGTCTCTATATCATTCAGCTCTTCTTTCAGGTGCTCGATGGTCTGAGACTGCTCTGTTACCACGGTTCTTAGCAATGTGGTTTCCTCGCGGAGCTCTGTAATCGCGGTTAAGTTGGTCGTGGCTGTAGACAGCAGCGAGTCGTACCGAGCCGACAGAAAGTCTACGGCCTTCTGAAGCTCCATTACTGCGGATTTCAGGCTCTCAACTACCGGCTTCATTGCCAGGAGTCGATACATCTGAGTTGGTAAGTCAAGGAGGGTGTCAACATTGGCCTTCAGCAAGGTGAGAAACTTCAGTAAAGCTTCCAGAGACCGAAAATGCCCCTGTAGCAACAGGAGACGCGCAGTGTGACGAGCTGGCTTTACTACGAGACTCATGTCCGCTATATTGCTGTCTGCACACACGGCAGCGCCAGACCTCTCGTTTTCCAACACCCATGGTCTTGAATGTATTTTCCGCGACACCGGAGCAAAGCTTCCCAAGATGACATGATGTCCTGCACTCGGCGCAGGACATGTGCCGACCATCGTTCACAATTTTCTCATGGCATTGAGCGCACTTGAGTGGAGAAGACATAGCCCAGGCGCCGAAGGGTAAGATGGGAAGTGCTACTACTCCCGTTTCGCGTGCGTCGCCCTGATGTGTCGGGCAGGCTGCCGCGAGATGCTTTGCTCACCGTGGAGATCGTCGTGCCAGGCCAGCTCGCGCACAACCGGCGTTCCAGTAGCCGAGCCGGGTGAAGACGCAAAGTCACTTAGGCCTACCCGGTGGAATGTTGTCAGTGAAGACGTTGGGGACCCGCTCTTGAGCAGAGTCGGTGCCCGCAACGACGCAGAGGAACCGTCTGAGTCACAGAAACCTCTTTGGCGCCGGATGTCTTGAATTAAAGCTATTACGAATGGAAACTTGCAGAGCAGTAAAAGGAGCGACGATTCCTGGGGACTTCCTCATGATGATAATAATAATAATAATAATAATAATAATAATAATAATAATAATAATAATAATAATAATAATAATAATAATAATAATAATAATAATAATAATATCATTATAATAAAATAATTACATTCGTCGCCGCCGCCGTCGTCGTCGTCGTCCTAATCTTTATTTTTGCGTGCCCAAAAACAAGCCGAAGATCTTTACTTTGGTGCACAAAGACCTACGAAACGCCAAATTAATACAAAACAAACAAAACACGCATAACAGATTGGCAGCGATCCCTTGAAATTGCTTGTGGTAAACAAAAAATTCACTGAATATTAATAGCAACCTTTTTAATTGTAGGATTGTATCGAGTAGTGTATTATCTGATCACTTTATTTGAAGAAGTCAAGATTAGTCGTTTTTTTCTATTTTATTGGTTTAACACATGGTCTGATTGTCTTCGCTAATACTTCTGCCGCGTGATTCTTCTAAGCAACAAAATGAACATTACAACGTAAAACGCGAAAAGTATAGTTGCGATTTTTTGCAATAAATATTTTATTTAGATCACTCGTGAGGTAGGTAGCAATTTCTTCCACGTTTTTCGGAGACTCTTGCCTGTAAGCACAAAAATGTAAGGTAACACGTTAACAGGTTTCAAATATGAGACTAGTAAATTTGTCGCCCTACATAAGTAAACGGGTACCTATAAATTAGTTTTAGGGTGTAACTTATTTTTAAGAATATTTGTATTTTGTCAAAATACAATACTTAAGACTTACAGCTACGAATGGATCGGTTTCTTTAATATGACTATTGTATTAAAGAATCTGGCACTTTAGGATTCTATATTTTTATCGTTTGTTATGGTGATCTACATAAAATATTGTGTATACACTGCTATTTTGTTTTGAGAACATCTTTTAGAAGATCTTTTGTCTTGCTGATACTTTTTTATTATAGATGTATTTTTCTTAAGATTGGTCCGCTATCTTAAGTATTATTACCCCGGAAGGTTTTCCGCATTGCTGATTTTTTGGTTTTGCAATTTATTATACCACTAGAATTAATATATCAGAAATGGTTTCAATATACTTTAGGTCAGCAAAGCCGAGAAGATAATTGTTCGTATCTTTAGAAGGTTATTATTCAGCTCATAATTGGGAATTCTTACTCATGGCATAATTATAAGTTTGAATAGTCATAATTATAACAGATTATTAACGACAACTTGGTGCCATATAGTAAAAATGATTAATATAATAATCCGACAAGATAATATTTACCTTTCCAAGTGATAAAATAGTTCAGTAAAAATAATATCTCTGTTTGAATAGGAATTTAAATGTATAAAATTCTGCTGAGTCTAATTAGCAGAATCCCAAACCTACCCGCGGCACAAGAAAGAGCAGCAATATCCTTAGCAGTCATTTGAAGTAGAACCCCTACTTGTTTTGATATAGGAAGCACTGTCGTAACTCATTAAAAATATCATCGACGTACCTTCATACGTGACGCTCGTAAACAGTGCCATCTGGTTTTTGGTAGAAATTTTCATAAATAAAAAACAAGATAAAAAAATTATAAATAATAGTATAAAATATATATTACAATTTAGAAAATAAGTATATAAATATATCAAAATATATACTATAAATTACACATATTTTTTAATATAAAAAAATTTCGATTTATATTTACCTTTTTAGCACTCTCTTTAACCATGGTAGCCATAGCCATGTCCATAGCCATGTCCAAAGCCATGACCAAAACCATGACCATATCCGTATCCGTGTCCAAGACCAACAGCCTTCACAGCGTACCCGCCGTGACCGTAGCCAAGCCCATGGCTGTAGCCATGACCGTAGCCAACCGCGTGACCGACGCCATGGCCGAGACCGTAGCCGAATCCATGGCCGTATCCATTTCCGTATCCATGAGCGAAGACAGGAGCGTGAGCGAAGCCGACCGCCTTCACGGCGTAGCCGCCGGCACCATGGCCGCCGTATCCGAAATGTCCAGCATGGCCAGCGTACCCGGGAAAGCCTGGGACGTTGGCTAGGACAGCAGCGACAAGGCCGACGAACACAAAGATAACCTAAAAAGCAAAAAAAAAAACAAAAAAAACACAGAGTTTATTTGTAAATTTTTTTGTTTAATCGTTATAAAGTTGCAGTTCGCTTTTGGCTATGGTGGTTACAGAATACCTCTTAGCACTTCATTTAGCAGACTTATGTGAGTATGACACTTATAGACCAACACGCGGCTCCAACGTTACGCCGCAGCGGTGGCACTGCTGTCGCCACAGCGCATGCGCAGACGATATACATGTTAGTATATGCAACACCACATTCTCGGAAACTATTTTGCAAGAAACACGAAGTGGTTCACTCGGAACGCTTATAGTTGATCTTCTTGAAAAAATATGCTTCGAGATGCAGAAGTTTAAGAGATGGCGTACGTAAATGGTGATATAGTTAGAGTGGTACATGGGGTAGACGCCTTTTTGCGACTAGAACAGCATCACAAAAAAAGCAGAATGATCGATAATTTCATTACACCGCGGGGATATATTTATTATAAAGCCTTGAGTACCTCAAGACTTCGCCGAGTTTGGTTGGATACACGCTGACGCTTATAAAAATGTCAGCTCGAATTCAGGTGTTTTGGGTCCTTGTCGATTCTCAGATTGGCGCTCGGGTTATCAGCGCGCCCCGTTTTTTTATTTTTGTGTTTTGTGCGTGTATCAGATATGCAAACTTAGTCGGGCGTAGTTAATACTTGGGAGGCCAATATCGGTGTACAGATAAGAGTAACACAAATGATGCCTTAAATAAAACAATATTAATATAAAATACGTATTTTGTGTATTGCCAATTGAGCGCAAAAGTGTAGAGGCCTTGAAAACCAGGTCGAACAATGTTATATTTTTAAAATTAACAAGTTGCTTCGCTAAATCTTTTGGGGAACGATGAAGACTAACAAACTCTGGTTTCTGTGTGTCGGGAAACACACTTCACCTTCACTCTAAGTAAGCTGAAGAGTCTAATTTCCCACAAAGCCGCCAAGAGAGGGAACTGCCGCAATCTACTGTGAGAGGTGGTCGAATGGTGAGGACGAAAATATGTTTTGACCCTAACAATTCTATGGGCTTGTTCACTGAGCTTGTAGTTGGAGCGTTGTCAGTGTAACAGCGCGTGCTGTCTTTTAGGCCTTAATGTATATTGCCGGAGATTGCAACGAATGGATTTCCCAAGTATTTCGCGAGGATATAGACTCTTCAAATTGCTTTGAGTGCGCATCCACAAAAACAAAAATAAAATCTCGTGGAGGTGAACATACCAGGGAGTTCATCTTGTCTTAATGGATCTGCAGAAAGTTTCCACTGACAAAGTTACCAGACGGATCTCTTTATATAGGCAACTATACATAGCCCCGATTGGCCCGGGGATCCATGCACGAACAACAAAAAGGGGCAAGGCCGTACCTGGGTGTCAAACAAAACAAACGAACAAAGCTCGTACAAGCAGACGGCAATCGGTGCTTTCTCCAAGGTTATTTTGATGGGCGAGGGTGTGGTTTTTCTCGTATTGATTGATGCAACAAGTAGTTCGCAGCCAACGGCACCAAACGTTCCCATACAAAAAAGGTCTATGGTCGTCCATAGAAAATTCTATGGCAGGCTATCACCTCCTATGACCCTCTATGGTCGGCCATAGAAAATCCATAAATACAGCTACCGCCATCTATAGAAAAGTTTTTCGCCCTGTGTCCAAAAATTGGGAACTTTTAAATTTATCTTTACCCGCCTAATGGAAATGTTATGGCCCCGAATCTAAAGACTGGGAACCAATAAGTTGTTTTTACCCGCCCATAGAGAATTTTGTGGCCCCGAGTCTAAAGACTAGGAACCAATAAATTTTCTTTACCCGCATATAGAAAATTTTATGCCACCGTGTCTAAAGGCACAAAACCAGTAAATGTTCTCTAGCCTGCTATAGAAAATTGGATATCTCCTTACCCCAAAGAACCCGACGTCAATTATACGTGGCTTTCCCTCTTCATAAAATACGGATACGCTGATCATTTTAAAATACGAGCTTGCCCTCAATTGTTATTTGCCGCGAGAGCCCAGCCTTTCAGAAAAGCCGAAATCCCTGGAGTGCGAGCATGCGGAGATGATTCAGAATAGCCTTGGCGCGAAAGCGAGAACTGCTTACTCAAAATAAGCCCTGTCTACTAAACTCGGATAGTGGTGGAAACATCGATGTTAACGGCATTCAAAGGGTTCTAAACATTGGTTAAATGGAAGAAATGAAAATGAATAGGTAAGGGGGGGGGGGGAGGGAGAGGAATATAAGGAAATGAAATTGGTATTGTTCTTGCGTAAACAATATTTCACTGATAGTGCATACGGGTTTTTATAAAAGTTATTTCATGTGACCAGATAACAAGTCCGAAACTGTATGCCTGTGTAAGCAATCTGCTTATCTAAAAGGTTATATTATTCCTATTTACAATATTAGCATAATATTTATGATATACAATGCGGGCGAGGAAAAAAAAGACATGTGCACGATTCTTTTTTTATTTGAACGCGAGGAAAGTCTACGATACGGTATATGAGTATATTTTGAAACTGTAACTTTTACCAAACCCCGCCGCGACCTTACACTCAAGCTGAATAGGCTGATGTAGAAATTTATATTTACATGTGTAAAATTTTGAAGAATAAAAACAATTTGATTAGAATAAGAAACTATCTAAATTAAACAAGCCCAGGTTATTTTATAAATTGTCTGACGTCGTCTACAGTCATTGACAGTTTAAGAATGTAGGACGTGGCGAATCTCTTGGATCTTATAGTCACAGCTCAGCACTGCTTTTTTTCGGCCAACACCATAATCCCGAACCCCGATCCGCCCTGAGCTCGTTCTTTTTTCACCTCCTTATGTGCTCACATCCTAACAATAGCATCCCCTTGAAATGTGAATATTGCAGTTTCAAAGTTCAGTCCCCGCGGCAGGCCACAAGCTGATCCGCATGAGCAATGCCGGCTGGCCGTCCACTTTGGCTGTCCCTAAGGAGGTATTCATTCTAGACGATTCTCTGCATGACCTCATATGATCCCGATCTTCGCGCTGACAGCTTCGCTGAGGTTCCTTTGGTGACATCACTCATAGAGTGAAGATTGCGCAACACCAAATCGCCGACCGGGGCCTCCACGGGTATTCTTTTCTTGTTGCTTACGATGGAACTCTTATGCGTTCCGCTAATGCTTCACTGAGAATTCGTATGTATCTTGCAAATTTGCGAATAATCATTTACAAAGGTTGGAATGGAATTGAGCGAAGTTGCTCCAGTGGCTTGCTACACGTGAAATTTTCAAGCACACAAAGTTGTCGCCCTTAGCACATGAATCCTGGAGTATATTCGTTGTGATGCTTTCCCAAGTCCGCCTGGAAAATGCCACCTCTGGAAGTGTGAGGTCATAATACTTGTGTTCATGACAGTTGGCCATGAGGCACTGCTTCAATGTTGCGTTGTAGCGTCCAGCCAGCTGTCCTGCCGGTCGGTATTGTACCCTGTGTCAGTGCTTCATTCCGATATGTCCCATGACGGCCTTCCAGAAATTGCTCATGAAGATTTTGCCGTTGTCGTTTGAAATACTTTTCGGGAACCCATCGCAACAGAGGCATTCGATTCATCATAATATTGCTGGTAGGAGAATGGAAAACGTACACTTAAACAAACTTAATTAACTTGTCCACCACCACCAGCAGGTACCCGTGTTGTCAGAATGAGTTGGGCAGTGGTCCGATGAGGTCAACACTCTGTTCAGTCATAGGCTCCAGAGTCCATATGCTCTCTACAAGCCCTCCAGGTTTACGACGAAGTGGCATGAGCATTGACAGGACTTGCAAAAACGCACATAACAGAAAATATGTTACCGCATTGCAAGCCATTTATACCGCTGTTGTATACGTATTAGCGTTTTGCAGTATCCCAAGTGGCTCTTTAAGGAATGGTTGGTGTAGAGCTAAAGTATCATCTGACGCAACTGCACTGGAATTCATACTAGCGCCTCTCCCCGGTCACCTGGTGCAACAGTTCTTCTGGTTGGCGCTCACACGCCTCAGCCACGGATTCTATCTAATGGGCGCCTGCACGATTGTGTGGAAGCGTTCCCTCTTCCGTGCAATAGATGACCTTGGCAGGCTGTGAGTCTCTTTCTTGATCTTTGGACAGTTCACCAAAATTGTTCAGTTAGTTGAAGTTCAAATCTTGTCCTAGAGCCATTTCTCCAAACGAATTTCTTGGTCGGGCACCAGCACGTCGATTGAGAAGCATCCCTCCACCCCGTCCTTCAACTCAGGAATGCCTGTTGCAGCCAAAGACTGCTGGAGTCACAGAGGATACGGGTACTCATGCTCAGAGCACCTGCGGGAAATTTTGCTTCCCTCATCGGTGTTCGATGACACAGTTGAACCACTGCAGCCTTAGAACCAAACGACTTATATGGCTGGATGTCGGTTTTAGACGTAAACATCCACTTCAAGAAAACGTGGTCGGTGTGAGTTTCGAACTGAGTATGTTCCAGGTACGGCCTGAACTTGTCTACCACCCGCACCACGGTTACACACTCCCGTTCCTGGAATGTGCAGTGTAGATACGCCTCCTTTAGAGTCCTGCAGGTAAATGAAACCGGTCAAACTTGACCACCAGCGTCCTGCAGGACGGTTGCAATTTCCAGAGTGCTAGCATCTGCCTCGACCACAAAAGGCCTGTTAAGGGCTGGAAGTGCCACCACGACATTGTCGGTCAAGAAGCAAGTAATCTTGCTGAAGGCATGTTGCTGAAAGTCTGCCCAGCTTCATCGGATATTTTTTTGGAGGAGAGAGGTAAGAGGCGCGCCACCTCCGAAAACCTGTGGATAAAATTCCGGTAATAACCTATCCATTCCAAAAAGCCTGCAATTATTTCTTTGTTTGAGGGATTGGGATCGGGAAGGTCGACAAAATCGACAGTACAACAGGATCGTAATCTGCTCCTCGAGCTGGTATCACGTTTTAACGGCCACTCGTTAGAAGGGGAGCGGCTTCATCTTCTGCGAGCTCGCTAGGTGTTGCAAGCAAGATGTCGCGACCATAACAGCAGCCACCTGCTTACGCTGCAGTACTGAACCGTCCATCTGCTGCATCATGAGACACAAGAAGTCCGGTGGCGCATAAACCGGATGATAAGACATCTTCTGTTGGACGAGCCACCACTTGTCATGGTTCACACTGCTTTTACTCGGCCAACCCCATACAATCGCACCCCAGTCCGCGCTGCTCCCGTTCTTTTTTCTTCGTTATGTGTGAAGCAGCCGGCGTATCGGATACTCCAGATGCTAATATTGTAATTGCTCGTAGCTAATCAGATTGAGCTATTATCCGATAGGAACTACAAATATTTAACCACAAAGCATTATGCGAGAACATAACTATGCACGCCCGGCATCATATTTGCAATCGTCAATAAGATAAGCGATAATACCATGTCATAATGCATAAATAAACCGAGGTTTTGTCATTCTACGACTACGGAGATGGTCATAACCGTAGCGTAAAAACACGGCTCAGAAAAATGTCTTCAACCTTGTTTATTTAAATGGTGTAAACTACATATTGAGCAAGGCAACGCAAACGTCAAGCTATTTTTTCTTTCACGACTTAAATAATGTTGGTCGTGTTTTAACAGCCAGGTTTAATGATATTTAATATGCAAGCTTATACATTTAGAAGTTGTTTTTGTTCTGAGGAATTTAAAGTTTTCGTACTTAGCATAAAGATTGCATATACAATAAACAGCGGAAACAAGCCAAGCCGACTGTATAAATTTGTCATATTTCGAAGCAATACGAAACATGAAAAACAGAATATTGTTTATTCAAAAACACATATAAAAACTGAGAATGATAGGCCGCCCGCCGATGAAACCTAGAAAAAAAAGTAGAGAAGATATCAAGCAAAAAATCCTGGTTTTATTTTAAACAATACTTTAACACGCGTAAATTTATATTTCGTAAAAGCGGTTAACAGGAGCTCAACAGAAACAATAAAAACTGCCGGCGAACCTTCGTTATCACCTAAGCCTAAGTGAAGTGTTGTCATAAGACAAGAAAGTTCATATTTATTTTACATTGGTCAAATCAATTAATAACAATCTTAAACTTCGCAACCTTCAAAATCACTTAAATCACCAAATGCAATGTAATTTATTGTAGTGATCGCAAAGATGAAATTGAACCTGTCATATAGGTTACTTACCTGGCGGTTCTGTAATCCTGCAAAAAAGAAATCGTTTTGATATCAATGTCACCCAACTTTATTGTCTTATCAAGACAACATAACATTTCTCGCGTTATAGCGAGGCAGCGGTCTTTGATTCATTTATGAACGAACATCATAGACACAATGAGCACAAGCAGTTGATATTGCGTTACAGTTCTGCCTAATATAAATCGTGGCTGAAAATATTCCAAGCTTGAAATCTAGAGATCCAGCAACTGTGACTCGGAAGATGATTCGTAGAAAATGATACTGACCCCATATAATCACGATACTAAACACCTAATCGGTCTCTTTGACAGTAAATACAAATGGTTCCAGTATCAGCGTTGCCTCTCCAGTATTGCATTTGCAAATCAATACATTTTTCCTGGTGTTTCCACTCAACAGGCTTCCAACACTGTCCAGATTGATTTATCGAGAATATTGTATAAAAGCCATGCGAAATTACTTTTATTACGTCAAAGCACATGGACGTACCCTTGATTAGCCATGGTACCCATGCCCATGGGATATACCAACACCGTAGCCGTAAGCCCGATGCGCGTAGCCAAATCCATGACCGATTCCAGGGCCATGGGCGTACCCCAAGACTGGATACACAGGAGCCGGGTGTATGGTCTTGGAGTAGGATGCGGAGACAGCTACGGGAGCCAGAACTGGAGCCACGGCAACTGGAGCAGCAACGATCGCTGCTGGACCGTAGCCATAGCCATGCCCATGACCATATCCGAATCCATGTCCGAGGTAGCCGGCGTATGCGATGGCCAAAAGCCCCAAAAGGTTTGCAAAAATCTGTGCGGAAATGCAAATAATTAAGAAGATAGATTTTGCCGGAAGCTTTTACCCCATCCAAGCCAATACAGCTGGCTGCTAATTTCCAGTTTTGGGTACAAACAATTTTGTTTGACAATTTGGCCTGGATACGAAAAATTTCGTTTGGCAATTTATAACAGTGGTTGTAGCATCCCGGCAGGCTATAATTTATCAAGTGCTAACTTGGCTTGGTCAAGCTGAACCTAACTAAAAGGTAACAGAGTACTCTTGGTAAAAAATAACAACACGTCTCAAACTAAAGTTAAGCTAAGAAAATATGAGTGCATGGTCAAACAGGTTGCGCAGAATACTCTTCACCAACTTATGACTGCTTTTATTTCTCAGGCTGTAAGTTGGAGTTGGATAAATTGAGAATTCACACGTAGCATACTTAGCGAATTTATATGGCTATGTTCTTCAAGTGGCATAAATGTAAAACGCAGCTTCTGACAATTCTTTCCTGAAAATATTCTAATAAACATGAGCAACGCTATAAGAAAGAAAGTCTTTTATATTCCTAACGATATAGATTCATTGACAAAATCATTCCCACACCAACGTCAAACCTCATGTGCTTAAGTATGCACAAAAATCATGACGGTTTGCGTACGATCGCTACAGTTTTATGTCTTAAATCTTCAAATTAAGTACCGTTCTCAGTACTGCGTGTTTTAGCGACACGACCACAAATCGATCGGCTCAGGTTTTTTTATAAATATAGTTCATGGTAATTTGCGACTGTGATTTAACCATTACTCTTCAATTGACGGAGGGAGCTAGGGATTCAAGAAGCAAACACTATATTACAATCATTGACCTAGCATGCAGAATTTTTTGATTTAAAGCGTACCCTTCATCCCTAAAACAGAAAGCGAATATAACTAACTTCCTAAAGGTGTTATCAGTTCAGAACGACTAACTATTCTTAACGACACGCTACTTAAGCATATATCTTATGAGTGGTGGTCTGCATAACTTTACTGTGATTTGTCTTGTTTTTGTTGTATGTATTTTCTGCCTTGGCGTTTACACAGAATGCTGTTAGTATAGACAAATAAAGAAATAAAATGCAGGCGTGTGAGCTCATAGTTTTTTTATGAGTTAATTACTTTTATTCGCAGAAATATGCCGTCGGCGAAAGTAGCAGACTCCGATGCAAACGATCTAACCTTATAGGCATGCTGCTCTAAACCAAGACGCTTTCTGAGTCGAGCACTAAGATCACGTCAACCACTCGTCAGTATCAACAGATCGATGCGACACTCTCAAAGAATGAGTGTCGTGAAAAAGAAAAAAAAAACTTACTTCTGAGTTTGTTAATAATTTACATATTTCTAAACAAACAAAAAAATTCTGGTTTACAGAATGACGAAGGATCTACCACCAAGGAACTAATTACGGCGCATATTCATCGACGCGCAATCGTGCAGAACACAATATTTGCAAGACCAACGTTATTCCCTCCCACCTTTCTCAACCCACCTCAATAAATTGATAACGAGGCAATAAAAATACTAGTGATGGAACTACACCGATTACTGCAATACCTTCAATACCAAAAGGGGAAAAAAACTCACCAAAGCCTTCATGTCAGTCATGCACTGAACTTCACCGCAACTGCAGGGTCTCGTTTCTCCCGTTGAATGCGTCGACACAACGTCGTTTTATACGCTTAGGAGTAAAAACGAAAGTGAGGGTTTGCCAGGGCGACGAATAAGAAACTGAACCCAAGTCTATAGTATCTCACCGTTTGTTTAGTCGGCGCCTTACCCGAAGAGACTGCGTAGAGCTGTCCTTTGTTCGAAGCGGAAGGAAGTTCTCTCCCTGTTGTGCCATTCGGACATTCGGGCTTGGCGTGGGCGCGGTGCGCGCCCCACCTCCTGCCGTAACGCCGCGAGCCGCCATTTTGTCGCAATTGAGTCCGCGCAGCCTTAATCGGATAACCCAGTTCTTCAATGGACTTTTCTTTTTTGTGGTTGGAGTACATTGCATTTAAACACAGTACGTCATATACTACGTTTCACCTCAGACGGACAGCAGCAGACGCTACCAGCAATCCCAGCCAATCCAAAGCTGCGAACATCTGACGTGACTACAGGCCCCGCCCACTCTGCGACCCTCCCAAAGGTCGCGTGCCACTCACATGGCATTGGATTGGCTTCGATGGCTTGTAACGTCATGATCGGTTCATCGTAAGTCGAAACGGAGTGTAGCCACAGCCTTAGAAACGCAGGGCTGACAAATTTCGAGAATTTTGTTTATTGTTCCGTAGGCAATGCTATTACATTATTAGCCGATAAGAACGTCGAAGGTTCAATTACAAAGCAAGAAGCGCCCACACCTTGCGTTTATAAGCTGTTTTCAGCACTGATCTCCGTTCAGGCAGTTTGCGCTTTTATATGTAAAAACATAATCTACATCAGTAGGCAAAACACTAACAATATAACTATACAAGGTCTTAAACTAATGAAGACAAAGGCGCTGCTTTTGGGGTTTCAAAGCGCATTTCAATGCTTCATTTTGTAGTTTTATTGTGGCAAAGCGGCTCCATTCATTATATTCAGATGTAAAATGTCTCATTGCTATTCAAAATCATGAATTCGGCTTCGATCCACTATGACTTCAGGCCCGAAATTGATAGGTATGTATTATCACCCACAGCGTAAAGGGACCTGGCAGTAATATTGAATTAGAATGATTCCAATTACTATACTTTGTTTCACTTTATCTGCGAGCGAAGCCAAAGCTAGAAGCGCGAGACCAGCGCTTTTTGCATTTCTCCCCAGCTCGCGCGCTCGAGCAAACCCTGAACGCACGGAGATTTCCTGCGCGCGCTTCAGTTTTGCCTTCGCTCGCACATAAGGTGAAACGAAGTATAGAGGGACACAAATATATTCGCACGCAATACCACTGACCAAGAAACTCATATGTCGAGGTGCAATTTCCATAATAAAATCGACCTTTTTTCCTTTCAGTCTGTCACACGCAAAATGTGATCAGTATACCATTGGGATTTCCCACGGTGACGAGATAATTTTAAGCGGTTCATAAATTGGGCACTATCACTGCGTGAGCGTTCCGTTCGACCTCTTGACAATAAGTGCCTCGACGATTATTTCAGTCACATCTGGTGTACAACCGCTACAATGACGAGTATAGCCGAGTTCTAACAACCTATAGTACTCAAGGCGTGCCCCGCTGTGCTTGTCGAAGCCCAGTGAGTCAGTACGATGAACAATGGTGACGTATTATCGGCACCTGATCGCACGGCCGCTTGTTTTTACTATAAATTGAGGGGTGAACGCTATTCGTATTTCATCTAATTTTTCTTGCGACTACCGCTATATGGTGAAAAAAAAAATAGCTCGTGTATTCTAGGTTTTCAACGAAAGGAATTAATTCTAAGGATAACTTACTGGAAGTACTAAAATCGTTGCACCACCCTTTTAACAAAGCGCAGTGCGTTTGTGTCACGTAGCAATTTATTATCACTCCGCAGTTAACGAGGGTGCCAAAGTGGTACTAGCAGACAAGAAGGTCCAAAGAACGAATCGCGAGGTGAGCAGCGTGGACATAAGCCACGCCTCTCATTTATTGAGCTGTAAGTGACAATAGTCGCCGCAAATAATGTGCGACCCGTTGGCGCTGTTGAGGTACTCTAGAACAGAGTCTCATTTCAGAGGTAATCGAATATTTGCGTGCACTGCATTTATAAGCCTCTCTCGCTCTGCCCAGCAAGGACGCCAACCCAGAAGGTCGTGTGAATACTGCTTGTCTGCGAGCCTAGTTGCAAGCCCAGGAGTTGGTGATTTATCATTGGCGAAAACAAAAGGCACTGAGCTTTGTCGATAATGCTGGTGTAGCCACACATATATGTTAAACTGTAAGCCAGGAGATGAAGCTTAGTGGGAACGTCGCTGAGGATAAACTTGAACTTGCCCCCTGCAAATGAAGGACAGAATAATTAGTTTAACAATAAACGAACGAGGTTATAAATCGCGGCTCGGTTCACCGCTTTCATTCGTAACGATAGCGAGCTCATTTCCTCTCGGTGATCTGTTCGCCCATAGTAATTAGTCATGGGTAGCGGCCAGCTCGAACGCGAACAACCGAAAACAGTCCTCGCAAGAAGATGAGTGGTGGTATCGGTTCTAAATTAATTGGTTTTCTGTCACTCTGAGAGTAGCTGATCACTCTTAATTCATGAAAACGTGAACCCTGCATCTCTCCCGGCCTTGAATTTATTAGACTGCATGTGAGAAACGACGTGCTTATTACCAACACGTGTATACTGCGGATCGCATACCTTTGTCGACGCGTATCGACCACATGCAAATATCGGAAGAGCGAACTCAAAACCGCTACCTTTGGATGTCAACTGAACCAACGGATGTATGATGAATGAAAAAGAAATTGCATAAATAAGTGCAAGATGAATCTGAATGAAAATATTAACTCTCACAAGAAACCCGATTGGTTATACTCAATGACCGCTTAAGAGAGAGAAAGAGATGAAACTTTATTAGGCCCAAAGAATATGAGCAGGAAGCCTCAGTCCAGGCCCCTCTGGTGGCGTCTGGTTATTCTGTTCACGTATCTCCTTTCGCGATGCGTTCATCGGCGTACTTAACGCCTAATAGCGCAATTTCATTTGCTGCGCAGCGCAAGTATGCTAGGAACTCGACCCAACCTGCGTTTCGCAAGTCATCAGTGACTATGCTTTGTTCCCTCAGAGCTAAGTAAAACAAATATTTAATTCCCTATCGAGAAAAAAAGAGAGGGTGCTTAAGCTTCGCCTTTAAGAGTGTATATTTAAGGTAGCTAAATATAAACCTCGCTCGTACTCAAGTCTTTCAAGCGTGTCTTCGTGGAATAGTCGGCAGCGTGTATCAACTCGCAACCGAAGGGTCATGGGTTCGAATCTTGCCCAATTAAAATTCTTCGATTGTTTTCCTTAAGGCAAGTGAATTACTTTTTAAAGGAAATTATTTTAAGATAGGCGCGAGGTCATGTGGCCGTGACGTCATGACCTTATCGACAAATTAGGATTAGCCCGCTTGACGCCGACCGGAGTTTTGTGATATGGGCTCCTAAGCTGTCGCTTTAAAACACAACATTAATCCTTCCATATACATTTCACTTACACAAATTAAACAAGTTGATATACCTTCTTATTCCATTTTATATTTTAGTGAGTCTTTATGACACGTATTGATCAATATTTTAACTTTGGCTAGCCTTACAACGTTTATTGACCGATAGACATCACAAACGATAATACTAACATATTTGCTCTCCTTCCAAATTGTTGCAGGATGACACCTTTATAAACATAAAACCTAAAACAAAACGTTTAGTCACACAAATATTTTATTAATCAAATAAAAATAATAAATTACTAACTTTAAGTAATAATTTCATTAATGGGACAATTAGTTAAAATTGCAGTGACAGGTGCACTACTTATAGGAGCCTGGTGGTTTAAAAATAAACATTCTCTGTTACAGTGCACCTTCTTTCTTGTCTTTATGATATGGCCTCCCCGCGGGAGTGGCGTTTATCAATTTCTATAAACGCACAACTTAACTTACAGTTTTGCTGCCAAAAGCATACTGCTTCTATGAGAAGAAGTTGCATAAATATTCCATTTCGACTGTTCATATTCACAAATTATAGAACAAGCATGAGCTCGATCATTTATTACACAGGTGCTATGTTTTTGTGCAACTTTCACTGACCAAGGTCACCCTCTTCGTTTTAACCCTTTTCCTCAGGAAAAAGAAGATGGCAGCATGTTTCATTAAAAAACTACAATGGGACTGGCATAAAATATTGACAAACAAACGCCTAATGATCGTAAGTAAAACACTCTATATTTTGTCACGGTAGACTCAGTGTCAACATAATGAACTCACTTGATAAATGACCCCACTATGAAAAATTAGAAGATATCCACACTAAGGAACAAAAAATAATTGAGCGATGTTTTTCTTTTTCAATATTGCGTACGGCAGTTCTCAATTAAGATTCATGTACTAATCAATAACGAAGCTTTTGCATTTCCGGGACATCGACGAGGGTAATAATGAGAAATGAGCAGATGATCACGGCATCATTTTCCAATGTTGCATAGAAAGCAGTTAGAAACCTTTTGTTGCAGGTTGCTTCCTAGGTAACAGACGTACACTCTCACCTTCGAAATACCCTTGGGTAGTGCGCAGTTTCGTCGAAAATGTGAACAAGCAGCATTCACCAGGTTGTTCATGCGGATAACGTTTTATGCCTCCGTCGTCAGTTGTCTCTTCTGAAACCGCAAGCAAGTCTATTACCATGCTTGAGAAGTGCGCTAGCGCCACCAAGGATGGCACATCCATCACGGTGCCGCTCAAGGGCGTCCTGAAGTCTCTTCGAGTCTTTGGGATTGGACCTCTCACCCCGCGAAAGCTAGAATCTCGGATCAAACAAGAGCCGAGCCAGGATCTTACAAGTCATCAGATTCGATACAATCAGTTAGCCTGGGTCATCATCCACATCTGGATCGTCACGGCTACTGCTGAGACTTGGTCTGGTGTTTCTCGGCAAAGGGAAAGTTGGTGAGGCAGCTGTGGAACTCCTAAGAGGGTTAGCAGCGTCTGTGGCGCTCAACCGTATCATCCTTTACCGACGACGAGTGTGCCATTTCTTCTGGAGCGCCAATCATGTTACCGGTCGCAGCCTTAGTTATGGCAAGCTCCCCAGTTTTACGTCAGTTTACACGATTGGCGTCTGGTTCTATATTCTCGTTCGGCTGATCTTAGACGTCGCCAATCTTTTCACAACGGTTGGATTCAAGGGATACACGGAGCAGTGGTTACTCGTGGACAGCACGCCAGGGTCCCTTACCTTTGCAGTCTACACCATAGCCGTTCCAGATACCGTCATCAGAAGGTTGATTCTCTCTGGGCCAACAATCTTCATGATCTCTTTTTATAGCCAGATCATGTGGGTGATTACATCACAGTTTAATTCGTTCCACTGCACTCTGAAGAGGGAGTGTACCGGTTCAAGGAACTTCGGAAGTGATCGTTTACGCCAGCTCAGAATCCGACATGCCGACCTGTGTCTTCTAGTTCAAGACGTGGACGACATCATGTCGCCCCTGGCGTTCCTCTGGCATGCCATGATGGTTCTGGGAGCTTGCGCCGAAGCGACCCACCTTCTTCAACTCAAGATTTCGGAAGATGCCTGGGCCATAGCGCATATTTCTCTCGATTTAGCTTATATGATCATTTTTTTCAGCGTTGTGTCCTTCTCAACGGCTGCCGTGTGTCAAGCATACAACGCGACTTTGAATGATGTCAACTTAATGTCAGCTAGCATGTCGCAAGTCGATGACGCTGAGTTCGCGCGTCAAGCGTTGTTGCTCATGTCGCAGATGCAGTCGATCAGCGTTTCGGTAACGGCCTGGAAGTTTTATGACATGAACCGGGCTGCACTTATCACAACACTCGGTGCAGTCGTCACGTATGTTGTGGTTGTTTTTCAGATGGCTCCAAAGCTTCTTCAAGGGCAGTCTGAGTGAAATCTGCTCTTTGAAAACGATTGTTTTTTTTTCAGTTGTAATACGCACAAATAAATAGAGATAGCTTATTGCTGGGTTTAATCTAAGCTTACATACAGATTTTAAACTGCTATTCAGATAGGTAAGCGGTGAGAACTCAAGCTAAGATGATTCTCGGTAACAAGTGAGCAGAGTCCTTGTATGCTGTATTAGAGGTTAAGCACGTTGAAGACACATTGAAATAGCATAGAACTGTATGTAGTACGACGCTAGTGACCGTCTCATAAATAACCAATTGATACTGTTATGGTCCGCCTTGCCGTTAGACACTGTTGGTGCTGCTTAGTTGCATGCCCACCTTCAGGCCTTCAAGACATTGACCGTGTGTTTGCATATTATCAGTTAAGTGTACTCAAATATATTTTATGGAAAGCACATGAAGTTAACTCTACATGAATGGCCTTGTTAACGTAGCAGTTTGGGCGAGTTGGTTGCGCATTTTAACACACACTACAGCGCACTATTGCAAACAATACTCACTCCTTACACACAAAAAATAAAGCAAAATTCAAACAAACCGCGCTGACTGACAACTCGGTTTTATATATACTTTGTCTTCTTCTAGCTCTTGCACTACCGAATTTCCCAAATCACGCGCACCAATCTCCTAGACGCCTAAAATGTTTTTCTCTTCTTCTGTCAGGTTTGAAGATGGTGTACTGATACAGTTTTCATAATTCCTTGCGATTTGTTCGGCTTCAATATTATCTCTAGTTAATTGGTTACTGCTCCAACCTGAAATTGTACAAGATGGCAGGTGAACCTACCATCTTGCATCCTTCAATAATCGTTGACACAACAATTATTGTGACCAGTGGCATATCAACCTAAAGGTTCTTGTTCTTGAAAAATATTTTCAACGAGATAATAGAAATGTGACATTTTTAACTGTGATAGCATTCCCATTTTTAATATTCAAGTGAGTATTCCGCATGTTTTGTAAACGATGCATGATGCGGAGGCAACATTTTATAGGCCCGCTTTTTCACAATTTTCATTTCAATCCTGTTGTCAAAAATATTCACTCGTTAGTATAGAAGCGGCTTATGCCTTAAAGTACGATACATGTCAAAAACAATTATGTACCAGATTGCGACCCTACTCACACTCGTCTTGGTAAACATTGTTGATCCCCGATTTTTTCTTGAGAAAACAACAACAACAGTTAGGAGGTAGTTTCAGTCATCAGCTTTCCTTAGTTGAACACTGTCTTCATGGTCCGTGCTATTAAAAGAAAAACACACTTCCACTTTCTTATTCTAATAAAAATATCAAAACATACATAATGTATAAAGGACGTACATACGTTTTTATAGTTTTTTAATCTATTTTTTATATGTTTATTGGGCACAATCATACATTTTTTATTTAAGATGGAATTTGTTACGTTAGTGTGCTAACGTTTTTATATTAAATACTGACTAAAACACATTTTTGGTTTATTTGTTTCAAAACTGATAATGAATGTGCCGCATTAGAATGAACCCGTAAACAAACGGATATATTAGGAATGACAATTGATTTTATATCATGACGACGTTGGTCACCTAGTATTTGACTTGAATGTTTACACCAGCGATGAATTTATCAAACAGGCTGCTTTGTTGCAATGAAATTTGTTTTCTGGCCAGGTCTTGGCGTCTGATGTGTTACCAGTGACTGGAAGCGTTTTTAGTCAATGGTTGTATTGCTGGTATTGAAAACTCCTGATCTAAAAGTTCTTTTTTATACAGGGCATCATACGCTTGAAAAATTGCAATTGTACTTTAAGTCGCAGTGGTGGTTTCTTAAATTGCAACGAAAACTATGTATAATTCTAGCCCGATAGTCTATGTACAAGTGTTTAATGTTTTGTATACTTTGTAAAAGAATATATTGAATTGCACTCACCTTGTAATGACGGTTTTTGCTCTGTGGCACCCGAAGACGCATAAAAATTGTACGTTTGAAGAAATTGAATTAAGAAAAAACACATATAAAACATCTGCTTTTATGCATTTCGTGTTTTGTCATGTACGCCCCTCCTACCACTGAGCAAGTACCACTGTCCACAACTGGAGCAGCGCGCGAGTCGATAAAACAGAGTTATTAATTTCATCCATTACGACTGAAGATATCACGTTCGATAAAAACGTGATGTGACTCTAGAACGATCTGAAATCAGGAGCGGCCGTTTCTACGGCGTGCTCCTGGTTTTCGTAGCGTTTTGCTTCGTATCTAAGACATCGATCCTGTTGTACACAAAAAACGTTTCGATTATTGCCACGAGAACTTCAAGCGGTTCTAGCCTTGAGATCGATGCTGGAAACTGGCACCGCACGTTTTCTTAATTGTGCAACCTCCGGGGAGAAAAAGCAACTGCTTTATTATCTGAAGACATTATTCATGAATCCGATATATGGAATCATAATTTTCTTTCTGGTATTAAAAAATGTTTTTCTTACTTTGACGTTGGTGTTTTTTTTCTAGTTCGGTAAAGTTCTGGAAAAGTTTATTTACTGAAATGTTTAACTGATCTATCATTTTCATTGATCTCACCCCAAGTCTATATTAGGAAAATAGAGTAAGGTGTGCAGGCGAGCTGGTTGATGTTGATTATGTTAAAAACTACCCGAGAGTGGTGGTAAAAAAAATGAAAAACTTAGTAGAGGAAAAGGACACTGGCAAAGTGTAATGTCAAAAGACAATCCTTTTTTTGTGTCTTTTTGTGTCCATTAAGATTCCCATCTTTTACCACAGTCTCAAGTAATTTTCAACATGATTGACGTTTTAGAGTCAGGGAGTAAAAACATGGTATATCCTAACATATGATTATCATCTGGTAGATCTTTAGAAACTGCTGGAGCGTCTAGTTTTCTTCGGATTTCCGTGATATATTTTTCTGAACTACGGAAAGACGCAAAAGACGAGATTGTAGAAGCGTTTTCACTAAAACTCGAAGCCTGTTATGTGACTATGGGCATAAAGTTAACAGGCTGACATCACGATTTGTGTCGACTTGTAGACTACCACCGCAGGAGCAACGGCTCACATGGTGAAAGCAGATTCCGACACTAAAATTTCGCTCCTCTAGTCACGATCCCGTGTTAGATATTCGTAGTGCAGCAACTTTGATCACCCTATACAGAAGCACTGGGGAATCACAACAGCTAGGGCTTGCTAAAAGAATGAATAAGCAAATCAAACATTCTTTAGATTAGTTATAGCTTGTGGGCCTAAACACCGAAATTTAACTACCTAACCGATACCTAACCGTTCATTTCGGCCACTGACTATTTAGCGCTTGGGCAAACACATGGGATTTAAAATTCGCCTTCGCAACTTTTTTGTCCATGCTGCACGTACTTGCACACACGGGAAACGATCGGGACATTAAAATGACAGCTAGGGCGAAATCCCCAGTATTAGTGGAGCAATTCTAATGAGCATAGGTAAATGTGGGCTTCGTTTGGGACAATCGATTTTGACGAGTTTGTTTTCTTAGGGCAGCGCGCCGCCCTTGCGCAATGAGTCCCGAGGCCTCAGTCGTAAAAGGGCGTCTGCGTTCGAGCCAATCTTCATTTCGCATCATTAGGACGCAACGTGCTGCACGCGATAAATTAGAAGAACAATGAGGTCGTTTCCTGCGCCACTGACGGAACCCGCGAACAGGCTCCACCGCGCGCACGGCACATACAATTTGCATGAGGGAACGAAAACAAAAACCAAGCCACAAACAATCAGAGTACAAAGCGACACCGAGATAAACCCTATGCTCCGCTTTTTTGTTCCATCCGGGTGAATCGAGTCAGTCCTGTAGACTCGGCCTTGGAGAGCAGAAAAGCGCCTTCTGCTGTTTAAGAACTTTTTTCTATCTGGTTGCCTTTTTTTTCTAGGTGCCTCCGATGGTTTAGTTGAATTCGTTTTTGTTTTTTCAAGATTAGCACGGGAAGATATCACTAACAAGCCATCATTTGAGCGAGAAAGGCATTACCTCTTCATGCTCAGACTCAGCGACACGAGGCCTTCCTCAATTCCCATCAACTTTGGGCACTTACATCTCTCTCCCTGCATCGGCACACGCGCCCGCCTTTGTCTCAGAACACTGACTACCTTAGCGGTTTCACCAGAAGCTTTTCGCATGCCCTTCAGCGCCTAGAGTCACATCGTTACCTCCATTTGTAAATTCATTCCACTTTTATCTCTACTACAACGTTCATACTGCCTATTTTACTTGTATTTGCTTGTAGGTTCAGGAGGTTGGTTGGCAGGCGTTCTTGCGTACGGGTTTACACGCCAGCGGTGCACGCCTCCTGCGTTCCCCCTTCTCTTTCATGCATATACAGTAGTAATTGATTGATTTATTGAGGGATTGATTGAGTGATTGATTCGCCCGCTTTTATGTATTGGTATTCTAATAATAAGCATAAATAGCACGACTGGCAGAAAAGTACATGAACACGAAGTTATATTAGCTCTAACTTACAGCTGTCGCTTGAATGGAATTACAAGAGAAGAAAAAAGTGAGAGTAGCCGAAATCAAAACCTACTGGCTCACCCTAATAGACTATTAAGGATTATTTTTTCATGGTTGAAATTTACCACGTATATTCTGCTAGATTATAAGTCCGAGCGGGGCCAAGGACAAGATGCAACACCAACAGAAAAGTCCTTAGCTACAACCGCACCAATGTGACGACACATTCCACGCGTTGTGACATTATTGCGCCAACAGACGCATAGAAAGATACAAAAGATGCTGCGATTTATAGCGCTTTCCCAGATGCTTGATTGACACCCTTGGCTGGTAGCGTTGGTAGTGACTAGAAAAATGTGTAGCTGCCATTGAAATGAGCCATGCTGAAATGAACTATACAATTTTGTAATTTCTTTGTCGAAGATTGGAATCTAAGCTTTATTTTCCTCGCTGGGTGTTTTTTCCCACACTCAGTCTAACCCTATATTTTCTTTTCAATGCACCACAAATGATAATTATTACCATCAAGGCATGCATTAACCCGGAGAGCTGCGTCGAGCAACTCGTACAATGGGGCATGCACAAATAAATGGGACGTTGCAAACGTAGCGATCTCATGGGGCTCTATTTGCCCAAGTCGTTAGACCTCAAACGCAGACACCGAAAAAAAAAATATAGCAGTGACGTCGCTTTGTTTGCTTGCGCATGCTAAGGCTGTGTTGTTCCTAACCTCGTCTACAGTTCACGTTGAAATAGATCTACACTAGAGCTCGCACTATGAAACAATGCATTATAAACCTCCCCGTAACGTGCTTAAGGTACTTCTGTTTTATTCTCACCCTTGTTTTCAAATGGTGTTTGAGTGCTGTCAGAAAGCAAGGCTGTGCCCTTGGTGGTTTTGCGAGTCTATATGAATCCTGGAACCCCACCCCATTTCCGAATTTCCAATCCTTGTAATTCAATTACGTTCATAATCTTGTCTCCCATAAGAAGCTTGTTGGGGTAGCGTGTACGTTTGATCCTGGCGTTTCACATTTAGGGGTGCCCCTGTTTTGACAGGCCTGATTGAATGGTGAAGAAAAGGTCCAGTTCTTTTATTGCTGGAAAATAGCAGTGTTTTTATTTTTGCCTTCTGCTTCTCTCAAGGGTGTGATTTGTTAGCAATGTTTTAGGGAACGGCCTTCGCAACTTCCTGTTGTTTTATTTTTTATTCTAAAGGTCTCGTCAGCTCAGGATTCAAGAATGTGACTGACATTTCTGTTGGACGCCTGAGTGTAGCCTTTGTGCATACGAAACGTCTTTGATGAAGAAAAAAAACTTAAAATGCACGAGTGAGAACACAACCATTATATATATGACTCGCCAGGACTCAATACAGCAAGCTACAGAAGGTATCTTGCAGCTTGCAGCTTGCTGTTTCTGGTTCGAATTATAGTTTTTCTGTCTTATTTTCTGGTTTCCATATCTGAATCGCGTCCATCGGCTCTCGCGCACCTTGCTGGAATGCGAGACCAGTGAGTCTCCATCACGAAAAGCTCCCATGTTAAAATATGGTTGAGTTCTAGAAGTCTCCTCTGCTTATTGTTTGCACAAGAGCCGGCGTACTATACAACGCGATATTTTGTCTCCCAGCGGCAATATGGCGACGTAAAAGACGCCTTCACACCCTTTTCAAAAAGTAAATTCGTGTTTAACTCCTCCCTTCTCCCTCACCTCTCAACAACCTAGTCTTGAACATCGGTCACGTAGCAATTTTTCTAAAGAGCGAAGACTTAAAACCCAACAAAGGCCCTGAAAAAAAAAATCTATGAGAAATTACAATGGACGACTCTACCCAACGGAACAATCGCAATACGTGCCGCGCATGTAGGCCTAAACACACGGCAGAACCGGCGAAAAATGAGACCTGGCTCACATATTGTCCTTCGCTGAAAAAGGCCAAGACACCTCAACAAAAACAACCGGGCTGCTGTCCGATAACGCTGGCGTCGGAAATCGCCAGAGACCCCGCAAGTCCTCCGGGCTTATACTGTCTGCTATCCTGATTCCATCTCTGCCGCCGTTGCCGCCACGTCATTAGGCCTAGCGGCCTCACCGTTTCAGTCACGTGATTAGGCCTAGCGGCACCGTTACCCGTTCTGAGGCCTAGCCGCCTCCTAACCCGTGAAGGCTGTCGATTTTCGAAGCCGCAGCAGCTTACCGAGACAGGGGCATAAAAGAGAGCCTTGGGGGGGGGGGGGGGGGGTAAAGGCTATGGCGGTCAGGGCTACTTTGGTAGGCCATGTTTTCGATGGCGAAGAGCGATTATTAGCTAATAAAACGCCCTCTATTAAAATGAGATCATGAGTCATTTTGAGTGCAAATGGCCCATTAACGGCGTTTTCAAGCGTGTGCTCTAAACAACGATTGTCAGTGTGTTAGGGTGGCGGTGAAATGGAAATAAGTCCGTGTTAACTACAGGGGGAACAATCTCTAAATTCACGATGTGTTGTTTTCTCATGTAGACAGATAATTTTACTTTGGCGTATAAAAATGATCTTGCCCAAAACAGTGCGGATTCAATAAAATTACACCATGTCTAGTCCTTCATGCTTTTGTTGGTAGACATATTTACCCAAGAAGGGCTTTATGAGCCATGGTTTATACATCAAACGACAACGCATTAAGGATATCGACTACCGTCGGACGTCGCGGAAATGTGAAGACTGTTATTTAACTTCACTCGATAACTAGAACATTGCTATTTCAATTCTATTCAGTGTCGGCGGTAACGAGTTGCAGGTAACGGCGTTGCCTTTAAAGCGTTATATCTCATGTAACGAAGTAACGTACTCGTTACGTTCTTCAAAGCAGTAAAGAATAACGTACTTACGTTAACTATTCCGAGTAACGTGTAACATAGTTAAATTACTCCTTACGCAAATTTCCCAAACTTATAAAAAAAAAACTAATTTTTTGTGTTTTTGTAGATTTCTTTTGTACTCATCCCACACATTTATTCAAAATCAGAACCGTACAAAATATCAGGTAATTGTGTTGTCTCTTTGCGTGAATATATTCTCTCTAAAAATGTGACGCGCGTTTACCAGTAACGTCAAAACAGGAAAAACATTTTAATTCATAAATAAAAAAGTAACACGACAGCAACGTGCGTTAATTTTTATCGGTAACGATAAACGTAACGCGTTTCTTTTATTTGCAAGTAACGAGTAACGTACGTCATTACCTTTTTTCTTTAACACTTACGGCACTGCTTTCATTCAGAGCCAGGTGAGAGGAACTCACGACGTAACAAAGGCGTTACACGATTAGCATTCATTGCGGCCACGGTAGGTGGCCGTATCCGACTTTCACGTAGTTATATCCGGATGTCCGTAAAGCAAGAGCCGACCTGAGGTTCGGCGGAAAACGTGACCGCACTCGGATCCTTCCAGATTCCGGCCGGCCGCCCCGTTTTACCCTCACAAATCGGGCCACCCTGGAGGTAGAACTTTCGTTTCCTTCTGGACGAAGGAGTCTGTCTTTCTTCTCCATCAGCTGTTAGGCACAGAATGCTCTGAGAAACGTTTGCTGTAAACAATGGCTGCTCCGCCTTAGCGAAAAAAAGAGCCCCTGATATGCATGTGTGTGCGTGCCGTGAGCAACGCGCGCTTTAAAACGGCGTTCTCATTGACGCAAAGGGTGAGGATTCTGTTCCTACATTGTTCGCGTTATGTCATGCGTACTCTACACTGAGTCCCATTTGTGACCAGATTCTTAAGCCAAAGCTATGAACTCTCTACACCAGTCTGACTCGGTCCTGCAGTCGCAGGGTTTGTGTCTTCGGATATATGTATGCACACAGAAAGCGTGATCGTGTGACTTGGAAACCAACGTTTGTTTTGGGCAATCGGCAGTCGGTTTCAGCTCTCTACTATCAGCTTTCGGCATGCGCGTGGTTGAGTGTGATGTCGTTCCGCGTTGTACAAAAGACCAGTCCGCTGCTCAGAGAGTTTAGATCCCTGCAAGGTCGAATGGAAAGCGTGGGAACGAAAAAAAACGTTTAGAATTTGTAGTGAGGTCACGGTTTTGCAGCGAGCTGTTTACCGGTCGGCAAAACAACGGCCGGTATGTGTGAGATATGAGCGCTAAGCGGGCCGTTTAAATACTGGGCGGCTTTGTTTTACTTATTGGATTCCTAAAAATATTTTTTTTTCTGTGATCGATGTAGTAACGCACGAAAGAGTCAGTCATTGTTACGTAGTCGTTTAGTTTCGAAAGCGAAATACCGAACCTTCAATGGCTAGTAGCCGAGGAAACGATTGAAATACCTGTTGTAGTCTGCGTGCTCATTTCATTTACGTTAGAAATCTTAACACTTTGTTTAGATTGATTGCATTTGAAATTAAAATATAGGTTAATATAATTTAAATGTACAAACAATAGAGTGTTAATGATAATAAAATGTTTAACGTCTTTTTTTCGATATTAATGTTATAATTGGAATTTCTCTTCTAGTGACTTAAAAAGTTATTTTAAGTTTCGTCATGACAATCCTAATAAAAACATATTTCTATTTTTCCAGACACGAATGCGAAACATTACCGTAAGACGCGTTAACTTTGTTAAACAACAGAAGGAGCTCCCCAAAGACACAGACGACCGATAATATTTTCTCAGCGCAGCTTCTGATAATTTTTATTTAAGTGCCCTTTAAATTTCTTCTTTGGGTTACTACATTGTTCACTTATATGTCAAATTGTTTTGTTTTTAGAATTAAAATTTTTTTGTAGTTAATGATTTTTCTTTTTTCTGCCTAGAATATCTTAACTCTGTCAAGTGAATAATAAATGGATACAACGATTTAATTCCTTGTCCTGTCCTGCATAACTATCAAGATTCGAGGAAAATAGCTCTCAACCTTCCAGGAGAACAGGGTGCCTGTTCTCCTAGCGGCAACAAGACGAACCGTTCTAATGTGCTAGGGACTGTTCAGAACCACGCAGATTTTCCGAGAGCTCGAGGAGACAAGTTTCGGTTGTGGAGAGAGCAAAATAATTTTTCGTGCACAGGGCGTAGCTTAGACTACCATCACATGCGCGTGCATTAATATGGTACGCACGGAATATGGGCGAACGAGGAGGGGTGGAAAAGGGCAGTTTCACATTTCTGTTCTTAGTTGAACTTCACCCGATACTATCACTCCCGTTGACGCCACCCGTAACTCTGTTTGCGTTAATACCAGAGCTTAGTTGGTCAGATGAAGAGTAATACCTGCAGTAAAAAAACAGGGTGAAATGAAAACGAATTGTGAGTGTGTGATTGATCGATTGTACTATATTGTATAATTTGTTTAAGCGAAGCTTAAGATAAGCGTACCACAAACTTGAATGGAATCATACTGTGGGAGCAGATTTGTGCACAGAGTGTTTGAATATTGTCAATCCTTTCGCCACCCGCGTCCTTCGCAAGCCAAGCCGACTGCCACGTCTCTTCTTCCGCGCTGAGTTTCAGTTTCAAGACGTGCACAATGGTCAAATTTCCTGAACCGTAGCGCCCAGTTCGAATATTTTCATCGAAGTGTCACGACAGGGCTAGGCGTTGAGCGTTAAATCTTAAAATACGTTATGCTCCAAGAAAGTAAACGATTAAGCAGTTAAATAAAACATTAACTTAATTGTCGGGGGATCGGTGGCCGACTGGGCTAGAACACAAGATCGCAGCACGTGGAGCGAAAGCTCGCGCTGCAGAACCCAGGGATCTGGGCTCAAATCCCCACCTCTGCCCATATCGATCTGGATGAGCATCGTACCGGCGTGAGGTCGTGTATCCCTACTGCGTGGTGCACGTTAAAGACCTCGAGGCTAGCGGTTGTACTTCACTGGCTAAATATCTCATCTACAGGTGCGTGACTCGTCGCCCGTTGAGGCAGACCAAATTCTAGGCTGTTTAAACATACTCATAACCAAATTGGCAAAATCTGGAGCGACTAAAAAACACGATGTACAGCGCTTAATGAATCGACGTCCAATCTGATAGCCAATGACAATATTTCACGTTTAAAGAAAATATTTATTATTCTTAAGCACTTAGAGCCCAACACAATAAATTAATTGGTAGGCGGCAACAAGCGGCCTAATAAAGAACATGTTTTTCTTAATGAAACATACACGAAAAAAGTTCACTGCCAACAACAGCCTTACGAAGAGAAACGCGACGCCCTTCCCCTGAAGTCCCCTCAAACGCGTCGACTCAACCTTGAATTGTTTCATACCCTACCCGTGACCGCGCTTTCCAAAGTTGACAGTGCCATAGAAGCTATGTGCTTACCGAACCAACCGGACGACAACCTCTCACTACGCGATCACCATCCCCACTAATACACGCATGCAGAGATTCCAGTCACGCGGTCAATCTCATAGAGTTAATTGGTCCACCGGTTGCTCCGCTCCCAGTCGCCAGTGCGTTGAGAGATGAACTGAACCTATACTCCCTTATCACCTAAACTCACACTGCTGTGGAAGCTACGCGCACGTTAGACCAATCATAGGTTCATCGTTGGCCACGTGATCACGCTTCAACCCATAACCGCGCTCAGAGAGTGCTATCAGGTGATGAAAAAAAGGCATTTGATAGACGCGATGAGAGCGTAGCTCCCATTGCACTGTCTGCTTAGGGGCTAAAGGGACTATAGCAGTAGCGCCAAAAAATATATACTTGCGGTGGGGATCACAATCAGCGTTTAACAGAATACATTGCCGAGCCACCGGCGTCTAAGGTAATTACACAAAGCGAACGCCATGAGCCTTTTTTTTCTTTTCCTTCTTCACGAAATGGCGAGATGAAGGAGTGCCCGCCGCGTGTCAGCGCTGAGCTCGAGGGGTCCGTCAGACCGAAAGACGGGAGCTCTGGAGGAGGCGTCCTTGACTGCGTGCCACACACCCCTTGCGGAAATGACCGCGGGCTCAACGCGAACGGAACAAAGGAAACCGTTTAGAAATATGGCTTGCACCTGTTTGCGAGCCTCGCAAAGGTGTGTCGAAACGGGAAGGTCGTCCCGTGTAAGGTCACACACTCGCTACCACCTAGGCATTTTCGGTCCGCACAGCGTACAACTATGGGAACACATCCTTTGTAACAAGGAGGAGGCCCCGACGGTACTACTATCGTCAATTAGGGTGTTTCTGAAGCGTGGTATGTGTATGCAAAGTAGGCTGAACCCGGCCAATTCCCATGAAACTAAGTAGCTTCCTGATGTTCTGTTAGCCTGCCAAGACGTTGGGCACCTTTCAAACCAATTAATAATCCTTCTCGTTCGTATTTATTATTTTTTCGAGGCCTGAGAGGTATTAATTTCCGTAGGACTTCCTTTCTTCTTTCCTGTGCTTCATGCTATTATCATTTGGGCCGCAGTTCTTAGACAATATGACTCAGTAACTACTCCTTGTAAAAATAACGTAGATAATTTAGTCGCGAAACTTAACCCGAAATTTGCTTAGGCACAATACAGTAGATGGAACATAACCAAAGAACGCGCCAGTTTAAAATTTGTGAAGTTTTCCCATTATTATGTGTTATTACAGGTGGCTTGTTTTGAAATAATAATGGAGACAAACAAATAATTCTCAGTAAAGTTATATTACTTTTGTTGAAATGCACATATCAACAAAATAATCAAAAATATTAAAGAGTTCTTGATTTTCAACAGTGCTTTTTAAACGTTTTTTTTGTTTTGCACGTGCGCTCTGGGCACGTTTTGTATTTTGTATTTAATATTGATTTTGTTTACTTAAAATCTACATGTAGAGATTTAAAATAAACATTTATGTTGCTTACATTTCTTCCCGTACTGGTCCACTGGCAGCTGAGTAAATAAACAATTCATCAAATAAAATACACTTTTCATTGTTACCTTTTGCCGCGAAACCACCATAAATGTTACCTGAAACATCGATCGCGCTTTATGATATAGATACAAGGGTTGGCAGCGACCTTCTCTTCTCTAAAGTACTAGAACCAATGAAATGTAGTACTTCAGGAGTGATGGTTTAAATTTGTTTAGAATACATCAGGCAGTTGTCTAGGGAAATGAAGAACACATATTTAATAAATTTCCATCATGCATTTAGCGGGGAAACTGACTTGGTGCATCTCTCGCGTGAGGTCATGTTCCCCGCCAAATTTATTTATTTATTTATTTCTGCCTGGTTACACCGCAGCTCCCGAAGGCAATATTGCATGGAGGAGGGGGGGGGAGGTACATTGTTAGTTCTGAAAGTACAAATACACTCGTACATATGTGCCCAAAAAACAAAACCGAAGGAAATGCAAGCACACAGGGAAACGCACTCAAAAACAAAAACCATCCCGGAATCAGATGAAAGCCACATATTGGTTGCTCGCATTCCAGGTACCCTCCAGATCATAACATCAGGTGAGGAAGATATGCACTAGCAGCAATATGAATAACTCTCGCATGGCGCGTGACATATGAGTAAAAAAAACACGTCGTAATTTTATCAACCACGTCCAGAAAAGTAATCAATAATCAAAGTAGGAATCATGTGCATAGATGGGCCAGTTGGTACATTGCAAGAAGTATAAAGCGCCGAAAAAAACGTGTTTTTTCGGCGTTTTATATATTTCTCAAAGTAGGAACAGCAAAATACATATATAGTATCACGCACCTAGTAATCACTAGAATTTTCATCATGAGGAACAAAACATTTTCTTAGTCATGTCAGTCTGCCTTGCTGTCACGTGACAATCTGTCAAAGAAAAGTGAGTTTGACAATATAGAAACGGTGTCATTTGGTAGTTCATTTCACTCTTTAATAGTGTTTGAAAAAATGAATAAATGAATAAAGGAATAAATGAATTCCACTCTTTAATAATGTTTGGAAAAAACGTTGGTTCGGCGTGTCGATTCCTGAAATTGTTTTTCTGAGTGGTCTAATCTCCTATATACAAAGTTGGGTGGTTGAATAAACTTTGCTTTATTAATCCCGGTTTGACTAAGGTAAATTGCATGAAAAAACTTCAAGCGAAGACGTCTACTTCTGGAGGAAAGTGGCTCCCACTCTAATTGCTTTTTAAGAGCGGTAATACTTTCTTTATAATTGTAATGTTCTTGTGACAAATCTCGCAGCCCTGCTCTGTACTGGCTCGTTTTTTTTTAATAGCTCTCTTTTGGGTCCCACAAAACACTGGCGTACTCCAGTATTGGCCTAACGTTAGTCTTAAACTAAGTTACTTTTGCAGTTTGAGGACAGTCCCTGAAATTTCGTTTCAAAAAGTTTAACATGCGGTTGGCTTTAGCCGTGATGAAGTCAATGTGGGCTATCCATGACAGATTATGAGCAAATTGAACACCTAGATACTTTACTACTTCCTCCTTCTTCAGTTTGACACTCGCCGATCGAGTACGGAAAAGATGCTGGCTGGCGCTTCCTAGTGAACGTTAACTGGGAGCATTTATGAATGCTATAAGCTTCATTCCCACTTTTCGCACCACCGTGAAATTCTATCAATGTCCTCTTGCAAAGCCAGGCAGTCTGATTCAGTCCTAATACCTATTGTATATGACACAGTCATCTGCGTAGAAGCGAATGCTCGATTCAATTCCAACAGAAATATCATTGTATAAATATTAAGAACGGAAGAGACCCAAACACAGACCCCTGGGAGACACTCGACGTTACGTCTACGTTAAGTTGATGTTTTCACGTTGACCAAAACTGCACTGTTTTTATTTCTTAAATACCGTAGTCTGTAATCCAGTAAAAAGACAATCAGGAAGGTTGAGTGACTTTAATTTTTGCAGTAATAATTTGTGGAGGCCATGTCAAATGCTTTTTGGAAATCTAGAAAGATTCAGTCCAACTGCACTCCTTTATCAAAAGAGTAAGCTATATCATGGTAAAACTCAACTAACTGTGTTTCGCAGGAAAAACCACCTCTGAATCCAAGCTAATTTATATTGCGGAAGTTGTTTGCATCAAGATGCTTGACGAGGTTACTGTAACTTATGTGTTCTAGTATTTTTGTGCACACAGAGAGTAGGAAAATTGGCCTAGAGTTGTCTACTCTATTTTTTTCGTCCTCTTTTGTGTGCTGGAACAACATATGCTCTTTTCTATTCGCTGGGAAGACTGCGAGACGACAGTGAGATTTCAAATAGAGCATACACAAAACATGGGAAGATACGAGAGCACTCCTTTAGGACGCGACAAGATTGCCCATGCCGGCCCGGTATCTTTCTTTGCATTAAGATTATTTACCAGTTTAAGGATCTCATCTCGGCCTATTTCAATCAGGCATACTGTCTTCTAAATTAAACGATAATGAAGTGAGTCGTGAAACATTTGCGTTACCCGCTATAGGTAACGCAAATACAGACTGAAATTAATTGTTGAAAAGCATCGCGTTATCATGCTTTCTTATCTACTAGCCGTCCGCAAAGTTTATACGGGTGGAATGCCTGTGACCTCGTCTCTGAGGCTTAACACATTTCGAAAATATTTTCGGGTTACGCTTTAGCTTATCGTCAAGGGAGTTGTGAAACATAGTTTTAAAATAGGACACATTATCCTTAAAAGGTGCTGTAAGCTCCTTCAGGCGGGCCAGATTACCAGCGTTGCTATTTTGTCGGTATTTTACAAACACTCGCCGCTTTTTCCTAATGATGTCACGTAGCTCTTTGTTAATGCAACGACAAGCCATGGCTTGTCGTTGCGTCTTCTGGTGGTTATAACTTTTGATGGAACATAAGTATCAGTAAGGGATTCTAATTTTGTCTTAAACATATTCCAGGGTGTCTCCACATCGACATCAGCACTGAGTTCTTTAAACAAAGAGAAAAAGGAACGTTCATCAGCCATAGTCGCGTATAGTTTCCTTGATCGAATAGGAAACATTTCCCTTGGGGGCATACGTGATACTTCTTTCTTTGCGCATTTTATTTGTCGCATTATCGCCATATGATCGCTAATGCCAGGAATGGCTGAAACAGAAGAAATGATAGAAATTTTATTGGTAAAAATCATATCGAGCGTGCTGTTTCTTCTAGAATCCTAGTGCGTAGGAACCAACACGTGCTGGTGCAACGCAAAACCTGAATAAATTGGTAAAGAATTTATACGGCACGGATGAGTTTGAGGTACTCGGTAATCCTTCATTCCATTGCATGTCC
This sequence comes from Ixodes ricinus, assembly GCA_037355805.1. Lineage (NCBI taxonomy): Eukaryota > Metazoa > Arthropoda > Arachnida > Ixodida > Ixodidae > Ixodes > Ixodes ricinus. Next base: position 56,657 of record JAZHYW010039768.1, on the reverse strand, counting down.
GGAAAATTAAAATCCTCTTCCCAGCGCAAGATAGTCGAAAGAAATGGATGACAAGGCAGTTTAGTGGAGAAAAGAACTCTTGTATAGTTCACCTGACTTCAGGGCCGGCTTGCTAGAAACAGCGTCTCAGCTGAGACTGGAGGAAAGAAATCACAACCAAAGCCAGCGCACCAGCTGAGCGGGACTCAAGCCACGTCTCAAGACGCTCGCGCGCACCCAGTCTTTCAAGTGCTTTCTTTCACCCAGTCTCAGCTGAGACGCTGTTCTAGCAAACCTGCACTGGCCATGCGACCTCAATCTTTCCTGCTAAATTTTGCGGGAAACGCAAGCACCGACGGGCGGACAAAATGTTTGAGATTGCGGGATTCTATTTAAAAAAAAAGAAAAAAAAACGATGTTCATGCTTTAAAATCTATTGCTTTACCCAATCATCAGCACATGTTTCTAAGTTTACAAATTCATCTCGGGAAAGTAAACGTCACCAGCAGTGTGGGTGAAATGAACGTGGAGCATGCGAGTCCAAACAAAGCTTGTGCAAAGTGTCTCAATGTCCCACGTCTGATGCCAACCGAAAATTATGATCTCTGGTTCATATATCCCGTGAGCTCAGATCTGCCCCTCATTGTCTCTCCAGCTACCACGCGAAGGTATCGTGAGTGCAGAATATGTCAATGGAAGTTTCCTTGAAGCTCGGCTTGGCCTTGCCCCACTAACCGGGCCCGGGTTCCGATTTTGGCCACCGCGAGAGCGATATCTCTTTTGTCTCTCGCGAAGCGAAGAAAGCGCTCGTAGACAGTTCGTCTGCAAACACGAGCGAAGGGTGCGGTTCGTCTGCTACGAAGCATCGTTCGCAGACGGAAAGAAAACAAGAAAACAGTGTACGTCGTCTGGTAACAGGAGGTAAACGTTGTTTTTTCTTCTGCTACAAGCCGAACGTGGCTGCGAAGTAAGATCGGACGCAAGGTGGAAAAGTTACCGCCTGCAATTTCACCTTAAGAGCCTTTGACTACTTGTGCTTCCTTCGCAAATTTGAAGTTTAGCTGCCGTATGCGACCTGACTTTGACACGTGGATGAAGGAGTACTGAGGTCAAGCACATGAGAGGCCGCGATACCTTTCTCGCTATTTTTATGTTGGAGAGACGCTCTGACCTTAATATGGCCCGTTTGTAAACTCGCGAAAGGGCCAAAATCACCCTATTGGTTGGTTACGCACAGGCTGTGGCGCCAGGTCCAATCAGCAGACGAGAACGCTCTTGCTGTCACCTTGAGCAAGATCGAACCCCAGCTGACACGCCAGGGTGACGTGAGAACAGGAGGTGTCAATGGAGGCTTTCCTGAAGCTCGGCCTGGCCTTGCCCCACTAACCGTGCCTGACTAGCTGTCACTTTCTCTCGCCCGCGTGCTAATGTTTCTGGTAGCAATTAAAGCTCATGTCTTTATCTGTATTATTTGATACTCGGAGAGCAGGTGTCGAGATGTAGGTCACTCCGATGACATCGACTGGTGTCTCAAAGCGAAGCGATTAATCATTCGATATTGACAGTTATGTCTTTATCGCCTGCTTTAACGTCATATTTAAGGAGAATAAACGAGACTCCTCGTGTGAAATAGAACCTCAGGTTTATGTAAATGTTCCCTCGTAATAACTAGATAGGGTGCCGTCTCTTGGGGGTTTAGTTTTCTTTAATTTCAAGATGTTTTTCGGTGCTAATTGTGGTGTCATACAAAACAAAACAAAAATAGTTCATAGTTGTTCATGGCGAAGGAAACGTGATATGGGATGGATAAGGAAACAATATTATTTCAGCACCTTCAGCTAGGATGCGCGTAACTCGAATGATTAGAAAACTTTCCGGTACCGAGAAGAGGGAAGCAAGTGTGGCGTGGTCCCCGAAGAAGAGGCAGCATCGCAGACGGACAGTTTATTGAAGACGGTGTTTCCATTCAACACAAAATAAAGCTGTAGTTAAACATTTCGTCCCTCGAAGCTTTGGATTTATTCATAATCAAAAAAAACTCAATTTTTTCTTTTTTACTGATTTCGATTAAACGCGTTAAGGAGTTACTTTATGGGGTTTATCGGTAAGTACCAAAAACACAGATCTCTACACATAAGATCGTTCGATTTGACGGCAAATGGTGAGTGCAAACAAGAACTCGACAGCTTTTGCTGAACACGAACCAACCAAATGATGTAATAGCGTTGACGAATGGCCTAGTGGGTAGTGCATTCTTACGGGCAACAAATAGCGCCTGGACTCGAACAGAATACACGAGTGAGGGCAAACAGGGCGGTGACTTACAACTGAATTTTAATATTAATGACAACGAGGTCGATAAATTTAAAATTTGCCCGAACCAAAAGCCAGGGAGTGAAACAATACCTAAGATGGACGACGCGCAATGCTATCCTTCGATCTACAAAAAAACACTGCCTTGTCGGAAAAGGAGTGCATGTTTTGTTTGTAGATTGGAGAATGGCAGAGACGCGCAGATGACTCTAGGAACACGTGTCGTTCTTCTAAAGTGTCGTTTCCCTTCTTGGCTTTTGGTTCGGGCAAATAGTATTTGTACTCGTTGTCAGATTAATTAAAGCTCAGTTGTAAGTCAGTGCCGTGTTTGTCTTCCGTCTGCTACTCTGTCCACGTCGCTGCACTGTTTATTACCAGTCAAAAGGTGGGCCTTGTCGTTGATCATGACAGCGGTGACCTTGGTGGTGTTTTCGATTCATGCGATTCATGTTAGCTCTGTTGAATTATTGTCATCTTAAGTCCATGTGAACAACGTAGGAAAAAAAACATGGAGGTGAACTTAGTCTCTATCCGACATTTTCCTAAAAAGATTGACCTTCCTAGGTCAGTTTTTTAAGAAGTATCACAGTGGATACCACATTGAGACGAAATTTAGCGGGGAAATTGAAGACAAATGATCTCTACAACGAATTCAGTTCCCCCGCTAAATATAGGAGAGAGATTGACGTCACCTGATCTAGACTCCAATCCAGTTTACCCGCAAAATTTAGTTAGAGAAATCGGTCGTCACGTAAACTGATGTCAAGTGACATGTACAATTCAATTTCTCCTCGAAATTTAGCGGAAACATATACGTCACATAACACGTACATATCCTCTACCTATCCCTTCTCTCTTCCCCACTTTCTCTCTCCATCCTTCAACCCCCTCCTAGGGCGTCTTCCCCATCTGCTTCCCTCTCCCGTCGCTCCCCACCTACCTCCAATTCTCTATCCCTCCCTCCTTCCCCCTCTCTTCCTTTCCTTTCTCCCTCTATCCCTTCCAGGTCAAGTGACGCCAATTCAGTTTCTCTGCTAAATTTAGCGGGAAGAGTTACGTCAGGTGACACAAAAGCTCCCTTTCAATTCCTCTGTCCTTTTTCCTCTCTCTTTCCTTCTCCCAGTCCCTCCCCTCACCTCCTACAGTGCCCTCCCTCCCTTTCACTTCCCACTCGCCCCGCTTCACCTCCACCCTTTCTTGTCACGTGAAACACCAATTTAGTTCCCCAATAATAATTGTGTTGTGTGTATGCTTAGACAGCCGGAAATTAGTTGCCCCAAAATTTATAAAAGAAATATAGGTTCTTCACTTCCAACACGAGTGGGTAATTCTTCCAAAAACAATTTAAACTATCATTCCTAAATTCTAAACTTGATGCATTATAAGACTTTAAAAAAGTAAATATCGCAGTTATTTTTATCCTTTTTCTTTAGAGCTCGTTTCATCCGTTTTGATGAGAGTTTTGTTTTGTATCTACCCCTGTGATGGATGGAACCCGTGTCCGACTGGTGATTTCCCGAGACTTCGAATGTGGTCCCTCGATTTCCGCCCCGTGACATCATTGAAGTGTGACGACCTTGACTGCCGTGATCCTTGCGGTGGCACAGCCACAGAGGTGGATAAAGCCGACGCTTGTTCCGTTGTAGATTGCCCTTCAGCTTTTGAGTCCACGAAAAATTGAGCAGCCACGAGCTGGGAACGCCGCCAGGACTTCGAAACTTCGTGTTTGCTCCTACGTTTGTGTCGGAACTTCTACAAAAACTACTGCCGAGATCATCACATTTGACAGAATCACATTCCAGGTCCTGTGACGCACTTTGCTGCCACTTCTGGAGTAGTTTCAATCATACTTGTACGCTACTCGCTACATGTAATCAAATGACTTTTAGTCGAGTTTATTTTAGGAGTATTTTGTACTTATTTGTACACATTTATTAGGAAGTAATCCCAAGAAAGTACTCAAATAACTTGTAGCCTTTACTATTTTTCATACCCTCTTTAAGGGCGCCCTTTCTTTCTGCACGTTTCCTACAAAGGAATCATCGAACCAACTGTCCCACAGGAAAATGGTCTATTTCAATGGGTAGATTAAGCAGATAAGTATATTCTATGACTCACTGATTCTAATCCAATAACGGACTGCTACAAAATGCCGTCTTGCGAACCGACAGTAATAAATCTAGCGCTGTAAAATCCCGAGGTAATCGGAAAATATACCGGCTTACTTTCTTCCAAGTAGATAACCAATTACTACTGCTTCTTTCGAGGTTATCATCTAATCTAATTCGAACTAGCTTGCTTTTTCGAACCAATTGTAATTCGTTATCAATGTAGTTTTTTGTTTGTTTTTTTTTCGAGCAACGTGTACCAGACTGGTTTCGATGCATGTGTGGTATAAAACCCAAAATAGACGAGTTTTCATACAGCTTCTATGCTTCGTTTCACCTTTCGATGTACCGCAGAGAACGCTACGAGCCATCAGAAGCCAAGCCAGTGCCATATGAGTGCCACGTGATCTTTCGTAAAGGGCGCATCGACGCGGATGGCGCGTAATCACAGGAGCGTCTTCAGAGTATCGGATTGAGTGGATTGACTGATAGGGCCCGTATCAGAGTTAAAAAAAACAATCAAGATGATTAAAATCGTCGATTTCAAAAGTGATTTAAGTCAGGCGAGTCTTACTATGATGAGTAAAAGCGAACATTTTCCCGTAAGGAATATTTCCGATGATAGCTTTCTTTTTATTTACAGTTTGTCTCTCACTTCATGTTTCAATATGCATTCGTTTTGTATTTCAATCAAATATTCATCGGGCAAGAAAGACTTATATCAAACTCAACGTGAGTAAAATGCATTGCTCTTCCGAGCAAATCGGATCATTAAGCTTCTCTTTCTAACTTCCTCTTAGTTCATCAGGTACATACCGCCAGCTTGGAAGCAAATCAAAACGTTAAAGAAATAAACAAAAAAAACCTAGAAAGGTAATTTGTTATGCAAGAAAATCGGAACGCGAGAAGAATGAAATAAAACTTTTTAGCTAACCAAGACAGATTATGCCGTTTTTGTTCTAATATGAGTCTGTATGACTGGGGTTACATCGATAATAAGTTGGTTATCAAACTGCACTTTAAATTCATAGTAATCATTGTTTCCGCAATGTTATCAGTGATCGGACGAATTCTCTACCACGTTTAAAAATCCATATAGTCATAAAAAGTCACTAATTTTAGCAACTGCAGTTTAAATCACATTAATTTAATTTAAATCAAAATAAATCAGCTTATTTTAATTGTGATTCTTTTTCCTTTTTTTTAACCTTGATCTGTAGCGTTTATTGCGCTTATTTGTAAGGCGAAAGGGAGTATGGCCGCCGAAGTGGGGTAGAGAAGGAACAGAGAAACTACTGTGCTTTCCTCTCTTTTTATCTTTGGAAGCGCTGCAAAAATGTCTGTAGCCACTTGTTTATATGTCCGTTTTCTGATTCACTTTCTCCAAATTTAAAAGACAGTTCGCAGTAAATCACTGACACTAACTAATGCAAGCAGGTTGCAAGGAGAGTGATCAATAACATGGCTTGACGCCCGTCGCGTGCTGTCAAGACCAATCGTGCCTGCAGCGCAAGATTCTCGTCGAAGTTCTGCCAGAATGCAGCAAGTAAAAAAACACCCGGATACCGAAGACGCCCCTATCTGAATATCGAGACTAAGTATGCAAAACAATTCGTTCTCGGGATTTAGCTCAATCACGTGATATGGCTGCGTGATATGGTCTTTTTTCTTTTTCTTTTTTCTTTAGACCCTAATCCGAGTATATCTGCATTTTCTCAAGGTAAGACTAAACACTCGCATTTTTAGTCTGTAGTCGTAGCACAAAAATAAATCAAAGCTTGCTAGTACACGTCAGAGCGCAGTTTAAGGCTACGTTCGAGAATAAAAACGCAACAAGCCTTCTTATTTTATTTTTTATCGTTCACCCTTTAATTCAGTTGACCCCATATTGTAATCCACGGCCCGTTTGCACCCTCCAGCCAATCGAAGCCGTGATCTACTCGGCGGTAAGGGTGGCAGAAAGGACCACACGCTGTCGCGTCAACGACAGTTAATCGACGTATGCAAAATGCAAATAAAAAACAAAAACGAAAAAAATACAAAAACGAATTACACAAAAAGAAAAGAAAAAGAAAAGAACTGGTTGTCAGCCACGCCTTTCGACAATCGACGCCCAAGGCGGAAAAGCATTCCGACGGGGGGCCGAGGTATGTCGGAAAGAAATCACTTAGTGAGAAAAGAAAGCGAGCGGCATTCGAAGGCAAGACCGGTGTAGTCTTTGCTATCGCGTTAGACCGGCTAATACGAATGAGCGTTAGCTCCATTTCCTTTTCCTTTGTCTTTTTTACGCTCAGACCTAGCTTATCTTTGGTCAAGATCGATCACGGGCAGGTTATGCAGACGCGAGTGTTGTGTTTCCGACTTGAATAAGTCCTACATTGAGTAGCCTCAGCGGCAGCATGGCTGTTTACTAGATGACTACATAATAACGCCGCACCGCTTCGCGCATTTGTTTGATGATGTATACTCACGCGGAGAGAAGAGAGTGCATGCCAGTAACAAACCTTGGTTTTTTTTTGAAGTAATTGAAGTTAGAAACATGGTTCTCTTCTAAAAGTGTTTTGTGGGATCTATGCGTAGCGTACGCGTGTACTCATTCTTCCTAACGTAAAACTTGGTTTTGTGCAACGCAAAATAGATATCTAATCTCCTAAATATTGTGATGCTTCCACCGAAACCAACCAAACACCCGAGTGTCAACCTATGTTTCAACATCGCCTGGTATAGTACATACATAAATATTTTTAACGAAAATCATTATATTTTTACACTCTCGCTGTGTTAATTTTACACTATCTTCGGTAGCACTGTATGAAATAACAAAGCTAGAGAAAAACTCTAAGCTTTCAAACAAAAACTCAATTTTGTTCCAAGGTTAAGAAAGCTTTGGAACGCTAAACCCTAGAACGTTTAAGAGCTAGTCCACCGATAATAGTGAAATTCACTAAGAGGAATGCATTAAGAGTATAGCAGTAACAATTTGTACGTAATTCATTGCAACTTAGTGGACATTGTACAATATTGTGAGCCAAGCACAACATCGGTCCCTTGTTGCACTCATCAAATAAACTTGAGTTGAACAAGCTTTTTTTCTGCCTTCAACGTAGCCTTATTAAAGCACGTCGCATTGCACTGGGAGGTCCGAACACAGCTATGGAACTATAAAAAAAATTTAAAAAAGTGGCAATCGCGTACGTAAGCACTGAGCTGCTCTCTAATAGTACCAGTAGCGCACGGTAAGGCGACTTTTGAACATTATTAACGTGAGTACAAAACAACGAAAGAAATCGACACGTGTGCTGACTGAACCCGTAATATCACTCGTGTATCAAAAGCTTACTTAATGTAATTATAAAAGCAGCTATATCGAAACGAAAACTCGTCGGTCTCGCAAAGTAAGACACTTGACCCCTGCTGGAGTAAATTACTCAAAAATTTAATTCAACACGAGTTCAAAATAATATTGGTTTCATTATTGCATCACGAACAATAACGCAAGGATATTTGTTTTTGACGTTTATGCCTTAAGTTACCCTGAGTGAAGCTTTCCAAAGCGAAGGAGTGTGCAATTATAAACTAGTGTAAACCAAAACACACAAAGAGCGCAAACAGACAACCCATAAGCAAGACGACTGTACTATCAAAAATAAACCAATGCATGCAGCACAATTCAGCAACATTATTCACATTAACGTTTCTTGTTCACTAGAACCTTTTTAGAATATTACCACACAAATTAATATCCGGCTACAAAAAAAAACAACATGTAAACGGATTGGTGAAAATAAATTGAAGCGCTTGTTTTTGCCCGCATAAAGGAACTATGAATTGCAAAGAGAAAGTCCGTGTGAGTGAACGTTAGCAGTGATGAAAAGATGAGAAAGTTTAAGAACATCATGTTCCCTCTATATAAAGAAAAATAGAAAACACGATTTCGTTATGAGCCGACGTCCACCGAAGCCTATGGAGGGGTACCTTCGTATACTTTGTGTCACATGTGTCTCTCAGCCAAAATTTGACAGCAAAATGATTTTGGGCAAAGGGCTGACAAAACTGTGAGGGAATCGTTGGAAGCCTACGAGATAAGAAGAGGAGGGTGATAACTGCGTCAGTTAAACATCTTTTTATTTACACAAAAAGGAGATAAATTTCTTGAGCACGTGTTGACGCGATGACGGTGTTGTTGTTTACCTCGGTGTCTTCTTTTCCTTAAACGTTCGGTTGAAGTTCGGCATTCGACCTGTCCATTCCTAACCTCGTGTATTTTTTGCGTGCTGCTAACAGTTTGTGACACCTCAAACCGAGAATTGTCATTGTAGTTGTGTGTGGCATTTATATAAGTAAAAAACGCCTATCAGCAAGAACAAAGGTATTGTTTTCTGACTCGCTTTTTCTTTACTGAAATAATTGTAAGAACCGTTCACAATGCCATGTTTTGATTCGACGAACGCTAGGCTTATGTGCGCGTCGGCTAATGGCGAAATTTCTGTCTTTCTGTTTCGTCATTCAGGCAATGTCATGTTCTCAAACTTTCGTATTTTTCACAACCCTTAGCGTCACATTGTACTGAAGTTTCAGCTTTCTGCAATTAGTAGTTAATTTTTACTAACCAAAAAAAAACTGAGTTTCAGTTGTTTTTCGTGAACCCAGTACAATAACAATTTCATGCTCTTGCTGTGCCTTGAAAACATTAAATTAAAAACGCTCAAATAACAAAACAAAATATATATATCGGTAGTGCAATCCACCCCGTGAATATACATATTCAGCAGACTTCGTCGACTAAACAGCTTTGGTAAAGCACAGTGCCGTCTAACAATCCTTTGAGTTCCGTTATCCAAATGGAAACAACGCTTTTTTATGCAAAGCGAAGAGCAGCCTTGACATGTATCACGCGGGGTTCGATCATTGCGTATTTGTCCCTACGCGGCCGAAATTCGCGTGACACTCTGGCAGATCTTATCATGGCTCTGCTCTCTTTCTTCGCTGAATACCTTTATCACTTCCAGTCAACAGATTATCTCGTTGGCGGTCGGGAATCTGCTTTGTTGAAGTTTTCTTTTTTAAACAAAGCTTTTCTTTTCTAAAGGAAAGAGGTTAAATTTTAAGTATTGTGTACTCTACGCCTGTATATACTTTTGAAATGGCAACCCGTATTTAATTTTTTTTAAATATATGTTTGTCTTATATTTACGCGTACGCAAGGGCACAGTCTTTACGGCCGATTAACCGCCAACGCCGACGGGCAATCTGACAATGACTGCTTTCGCCCAAGTAGCCCGGCCTTGCGCCGAGAAGCAATTAAATCTGTATCTTGAACATCAGAGTACTTGCTTTCTAAATGTTATTTGTGTCGATGACGTGTTCTTGATTTAGCAAATGATTTCTTTTTGTTGAGTGTGCGGTAGTCCTTTCGCTTCTCAAAGCAAGGATTCTAGCAAACAAAATGACGTGATGCTTTCTTGAACTTTCACTAGGTTATGCAGTAGAAAACCCATTAACAAAACGCCGTCAAGCGACATTGGCTGTAGCCATGTTTTTGTCGCCGCATGCAGCGTCTAGCTTGTGATTGGACCCGGGCTCGTGATGGATCACTCGTCGACCCAATGACTGACTAAGAGTGTGAGCCGCATGATAAAACAGCACAGAGGGAGCGTGAGGAAGATATGGCGGATCTGAATAATTAACGCTGCAGCTACTACACTCGAGTAATGCGGATTCTTGGGCGAGTTGGTACTGAAACTTTGAGAACATAATAGCGCATCAAGACAGGGACGAGAGTAGGAACGAGACAACACAATGCGCTAACTTCAACTGGTTTAATCGTCAGAAAATCAAGGGTATAAATACTCTGCATCATCACGCCATTCAACCAATCCCATACACTCGGTCTTACCGTACCTTGGCAAGAAGCAAAGGCTACGGTGCCAGAGAGCCAATCAGTGCGTCGGGCAGAGTCACGTGACTATATACTCCGTCTCACTAGTTGCGAGTAGTGCTGTCCAAGCCACGGGCGGCACTGAGAAAACAGCAGCTTTTGTACGAATTTTGAGTTCCGGGTTAATCTTCGAAGAGAACAAAAGCGACATCTGGGGCACAAGAAAGAGGGTAAGATGCGAGTTTATCCTTCTTCTCTTCGGCGAGGCATCGAATGTAAGTATTCACAAATAAAATAGTTGTGTCATTATTTTTTTTTGTTTTCAGAATTCAAATGTCACAAGTGAATAAATACGATTCCGACGTTGATTCTTTCATTGAAATGCTCTGGATTAGCGAGACTAAAATGTCTTCCGTGGGAGAGGATGAATTATGTGAATAAAGATGAACGCTGTGATACTTATTACACTTACGTTTGAAAAATATGTTGTTAAAGAAATACAGGTTAGTTATCTGCAATTTACCAGCCCAAGGTATCGGTTGGTTCTGTTTGTACCATGACAACTCATGGAAATTTAGTGTTTGCCCAAAACGGACGAGGTGACCACACCGTGTTTTACATAGTGCTTAAAACCACCTAAATTATTCGGTATTTACTTTAAAATTCGATATTTGAAATAATTTCTTTTTACAAATTGTTTACATCTTTTTTGGCTGTTCATTGTCCTACTTACAGGTTTAAAGGTCTGTAGGCTCTTTTACTGCACATGGTATATACTAGATATATATACTACAATATATTCTAGTATATATTTATATACTTTTTATATATTTATAATTTTTTATATACTAGAATCAGGTGCGCGCCGTTTTGCTGAGCCTTAGAACTCGTCAACGGTTGTGTTTTCTAAATCTTACTTCTTCCAACTGCGAAGTTTCTCTTTACGTAACGGTTCGAAAACTCACTTGAAAAAGCCTGGAAACATAATGTACCGTAAACACACATACACGAAAACCGATTGAAGCAGGCAGCGCTCGAAACGCTGCCACACTTTGGGGAGTGCCGCCATCTACACTTGCCCGCCTGAACTAGGTGAGCGAACACGCAAAGTAGCTCCGACTGTCGGGCCGCTGGGGAAACACAAACGGGGTTTCCCCATCATTGACGCCGTCGTCGGTTTCAAAAAACAGTGGCGAAACAAGTATACAAAACCGGTTCTCAAAGCGCGGGCACCATTTTTTTTCTTACGTTTTTTTTTACGAGTTTATAGACGCCCTAGGTGCACGTGTTATAATAAAGTAAATGTTTTTCGATTGGGTTAGCGTGTATCTGCCGATCTTCGAATTGTTCCTATTTGTGACGATATCACTATTCAAACCAACTAAATTATGCCGCTCTTTATTAAATATATCATATTTTTATCAGAAGGCATCTATTACTCTGAAAACCGAAAATATTTGATTAAACTTATGTAATTTTATATATGCCGAGTATTTTTGGGTAAAGTGTTATATCCACAAATACGTAAAGAGAAAGGGCGTTTTGTATCCTCCGTGATTATTCTTTCGGGTTAAACATATTAGTAATTAGGTTAAATTTACTCTGAAATGAACCATGATAATCTAAAGTAAATGCGTAAGAAGGAATGACATATTTTTTTGTGTTGGTCCAGATACGAAACGATAAGAAATAGCAGACCGCCCAGAAGAAGATGAAAATATTTTTAAAACGCTCTTTATGTTTACCATACCTTGCGAAAAGAATTAAACTTCATTTTCGCGACCAAGTGTCATTAACAGGACACCCCCGTTGACTATCTTACGCGAAGATTACATAGACTCACAATACCATTCCAATAAACCTAAAAAAAATAACCTCAACGATTGCTAACTTATGTCGGGCAGAATATCCAACATTAGCCTGAGCAAGCAAATATACCGGCTGTAGTATTACTATCCCTTGGCAACAAATACGCAGAGTTTGAAATTGGCTTGATTCGCAAAGCATCGATTTCTTCGTTCCGAAGAGCTCGTTTGCACGGTTCTCTCTAATCGCCCCACACGTTGGTCGGACCACCGTTCTCACGCAACGGGGTCATAGCGGTCTGCTGCAGCCGCAAGACATGTACGTCGGGCCGACAAACAAAAGAGGCCAGTCCGACTCACGTATACTTCCCACACCCCGATTGACGTGTGGTTATACGACGGCGACGACGCTCCGGATAAAGGAACGGGCGACACGGGCTGCTCAGCGTGGGTTTTTCTTCTTTTTCTTTTCTTTTTGCTTGACGCCGAGGAGATCTGAGAAAGGGTACCCGTCTGAACCAGTTATCCGCGCGCACATCTTTCGCGAAGGACGTCGAGGTTCCAGCGTCGTCGACCGAAACGTCGCCGAGTGATTGACTCGATCTTTACTGCCGCGCGTTTGCACTGAGATACCCAAACAAAGAGAAATGTGGTGAGATTCATCGCTTGTACCCTCATTTCCTTCAGCAGCTTAGGTTTCTTTATCCCTCGATGTGTCCGAGAAGGGGTGAAGAAGCGTACAGCTGAATGCGTTGACGTCCAAAATGGCGCCGTCCTGGGGGTAGCGGCATGTCTGTCAATGCCTTTGAGGTTGAATCTAGTGCGATGAAAGCTTTCAGTTTTACAATGTGCTACAGCAGGTCTTTTTTTTAAATATACTTGAAACCAGTATTTTTTCTGTCAGAACGATTTGAATCGTGAATTTCCTCGTTAGAAAAATAAAATAATTCAGAGAGCCCTATACAAGCAGCTAGAAAAAACTGCTACGACGTTAAAAAAGTTGGAGGACAAACTTGCTGTTGATTTTTTAAAACAAACCTAAGACAAAACCCCAAGACTGGGGCAAACCGAAGGACGAACCTCTAACCTTCTTAAATTAAGCTGCCCCGTGTTTGTGTGTCTGTGTATGTGTGTTACTGGCTTAGTTCTCGTCACGCTACTGAATCCGAAGAATTAGAATGCAAGCCGCGCGGTTGATTGAAATTCTGACCTTTTAAAAATGTTAACATTTTGTTGGCAGGACGTGTGTAGTTTTTAAATTACCGTACGCGCGTGAGTTCGTAATTTGAATCCAGATTCGATGGCCTCTCTCACTTCCATGTACTTTTCATTCCACGTAATCGGAACTAACATAAATCAAAAGATTATGTTATTCTAATGAGCGTCCTGAGCCTCAAAGAATTACTACTCAAACTCCAAGAATCCTCAGCTTGTGATTATATGTTCGATGATATTTTAGGCTCATTGAGAAACATTCGGATTACCAGCCTCTTAATATACAGGCTGCTGCCAAGTCAGCAACCATAACAACTTTGCTATTTCAATCTAGTTTAATGTTCCCATCCTCTCTAATTCGGAGTATTAGTACGATCAGTTTGCCAATGGTATATTAGAAGAGTAGCAATAAATAAACCATCGTTTTGTATTTTAATTCAATGAACACTCAGATTTTGCGTTAATGTGACCATAGAACTCTGTACATGTTATCCTCCTAACTCTCTTTACGCTACGTCACTCCACACAAAGATGAAAAAAATGCTAACGTGGCACCTTCTATCTTGAGGTGAAAGCGACACGCGCCTCAGTGCTTGGTAGCAATAATAATAATTCGAAGGTGTTTTAGTCATACTGTAAAAATACTTAAGGGAGTTCCCTTTTTCGAACAAGCATGAAACCATACAGAACTACCAGCATATCTAGCGCTGCGAACCATAGATGTATCTCAACGAAGAGCAAAGCCCAAGTTTTAATTGAAAAGAAAACATCGAGATGTGCGCAGGAACAATGCGTATGACGTTTCACTTGCTCGTAGCCTTTGCACACATCACATTTCATTCTCGAATCTAATCGTGTTATGAGCTTTAATATTCCCCGGGATCCTTCTATTTATCGCAATGATTGGCTTTATGCGTTCTGCAAAAATCAATTAGCAGATTTGTTTATATTTGTTTCAGAGCGTGCAGTTAAGAAATTTAGGGCTCGGCTTACTTTGTATACTCTATTTGCCATGTGATTCGCTCTTCGACGTTCTTATCAACCAATGCCTCAAATTAATTGACTGCCAAGCGATGACAACACGCTCAGTACACGTCACGCCTTGCGATTCTTAAGGCTGTCATGGTCTCTATCGTCGCGGACAACTTCCAGAAACGTAGGGAGTCGCTTATTGCGTTCATACTTCTCGAGCTCTCTGCTGCCTATGGGGATTTCACATAGCGGCTGCGTTAGAATGCCAGAGACCAGGAAGAGGGTCGCCGAGAGAAACGAGTTCACTGAACGTGCGTGTGTGCGCGCGTGATGAAAACCTGTCGGACAAGTGGTACAAAAAGGGCCGGCACGCGGAGCCCTACAACTGGCCAGTCTGGCGAGGACACGCGCGTCCGTTATTACGTGAAACCGCGTACGCTGGCGGCTCGTACAATCACGTAACTCGGTATGAACTCGACGATGACCTTGCCGTTACGCAGTCGACGCCCTCTTTTATGCGGGTGTCGGTAGTCCAGCACTTCCGCGATCGCCATAAATTAGTGAAGGTATGAAACATACTATGTATATCAGTAGAGCACAAAGACGGATATCATAATAAAACTCGTAGAGAACGCTCGACAGGAGGTATTTGGCGTGCTGATTTAAGAGTTCACTTTCTGAGCGGCAACAGCTCCTGATAGGAGATGAGTTTTAGCGAGGAGTTAAATTGACTCTAATAAGACAGGTTATAATCTAGATATGCATTAACTGTTTCATATATTTAAAACCTGTAGTACTAGAGTCCTCCATGGAACAGCCCAATCGAATCCTAAAATCTGAGGTAGTTGCTTTGCAACTTAAAACTGAAAATATATGCATTTTTGTGTTTGGTCAGGCTCCCATTTAACAAATTTTATTAGCAAAAATAAGTTTAAGGATTACCTACATTCAAACTGAAATCTCGCATAAGAACGGATTAAACCAGCTGCTCTGGGACATTTTAATTGCACCTCATATTTATTTAGACTAGCTATAAGAAATGGCATGCTGCTAATTAGTACGGAAATTGCGTACGTTTAAATGCTATTTTAGGCAACTGAAAAAAAAATTTTCTAACATATTTCAAAAGTCTTGTAGGTAGCACTGCGAGTCGTTGATTGAATTAAACATTTCAGAACCGGTGTGTGCACCATCACATTGGTACTGCGATAGATACTATACAGCAAATGATAGGGTGTATATGCGTTCTACGTTTTTATATTCTTGTAATAATCACCAGAAACCACAACCCCTAATGTTTTTAAATACATCTGTCGCAAAAGCGATGGAAACCATATTCTCTTAGGCTCTAAGGTTGGAGTGCTCAAGTTCTTTCATTGTATCACGCAACTCTCTCTCTCTCTCTCTCCCTCTGAATATCATGTATCACCCCACACAGGAAGTCCGGGCTCTATTTTCGGGGTCTGCTTGTTGGCTACTGCGTGTTGGGCGCAAAATGACACTGCCACACCTGCACCGACGGTGACATCGGCACCAGTGGGCGAAGTCCTAGACGACACAGACGCCATCAGCTGCATGTGCGTGCCAAGGGACGAGTGCAAGGACGAGACCGTCGACAGGAAACGGAAGACCGTACCGGTAAAGCACGGGTCATCAACACGTGCAGTCTGAGCGTCGCTGTTAGCAAGAAAACGACATCGACACTTTCTGGCGTTTTACATCAAAAGCCTCGTAGCCGATAGCAACTTTTGACGGCCATAGGTTAGTGTCTCAAATGAGCAGTTCCCACCACACCAGTAGTTTGTTTTGACATTTGTTGTTTCGATTCTAAACAAAAAGGAAACAAAACGAGCGAACGCATTTTCGCACTAACATTTCCGTGCTTTTTAAATACCTGTGATAAAAAAGGTAATTGTGTGTTGTGGTGTAGAGCCACCTCTATGACACCTAGGCCAAGCGCCTGCCTACGCATCCTCAGTTGGTGTGTTCGAATCCCTGCCGAGTTGCACACAATGTGACAAATGTTTATTGCGTTGAAGACGCCGTGTAATCGAGATTTCGGTTGCACGTCAAAAGATCTTCCAGCTGGTCGAAATTATCTTCCAGCCCTCCGCTGGGGCGTGTCAAATGCCCCTCGTTGGTTTGCACACGTATACACCACCCAAACTTGAATTTCCTTCGTGGTAGCGCACGGACGACAAGTGTATGGAGTGCGGTATTATAAACTGTCCGAACGGTGTTCAGGCAGTCGCGGCAGAACAGCTACGCAGGGGGCCCAGGGTACGTTAAGCTGTTGGAAAAGAGGTTGGGATTGATTGCCACATTTCCTATTGTCGCAATCCTGCAATCGGTTTCATAACTTCGCATGCAAGAGGCACCTCCTGCGGTACAACACCACCGATGGCTGTAGCTTACGCAATCGTGTCATGGGTGTCAGCTAAGCAAAGAAGAATTTCTGCGATATTAAAACTTGCAAAGAAGGATATACTGAGGACTCTGGGTAATAAAGGCCTGTTCACACATGCAGCGGAGTGCTACAAGCATAGCGCTGACCTCCGCACTAAGCGCGTGCTGACGGAGCGTTCACCAGCTCTGTATCGCACCGTCAAAACTGTCGCTCATGGCAGACGATAAGTAGCTGACGACACGTAAGCAGCTGTATCAGCGCTTCACTGCTTGTGAGAAACGGCCTTAAGAATCACGTGACAGATGCGCAGAGGATTGGCCTATCGTATCGGTGTAACTCACGCTCACTGTCCGTCCTCCAATATTGTTGTTTTGTAGTTGTGTGTTTTACCTTGTACCATGTGAACACTCACTCTGCTTTTGCATTCTCATGTACGGGTAACTTCGATGGCGGCTTGAACGTGACGTGCATTCCTTCGTCCTATTTGTCGCCCAGGCTTCCAAGGACGACATCTGCGGTCCGGAAATGGTCTGCTGCTCCCACCTGATCGTGCGCACGGAGAAGACGGTCGAGACGCACTCCTACTACTACAGCAATGCGAAGAACGCCGAAGCCGAGGGTGTTGCGAAGGCGGGAGAGTTCCTTGGCGAGGCGAGTCTCGCCGCACACCATCCTCGTGCACATCCTTAAGACCAGTTTTAACACCACCTTTCAAATATATTCTCAATATATTGAGAACCAACAGTAGACTATGCCTTAAGTAATCTTTAACGCCGCGTCTGTTGCTCAATCGAAAAATGAAGCCATCAGCACAATTAGGAGTGGCTTGGGGTAAGGTTATAACTCTGCGAACATAGAAGATATACGCATCTAAAGGTCACTGCACACAGTTTCCAATTGGCTTAGTCAAAGTCATGAACGACACTAGTAGCAAACTGCCGCTTAACTTGTTAAATTACTCTAATATGGTGGTCATGCTTGGCACCTGTAGAAGAGCCTAAACGTGTATGGTCTACACTCTAGCAAAACAAAAATCAACAAAAACACGTAAAGTTTTGTTTAAACATATTTATATGCGATATATACTCTTCAAACAAAACAAAAGGAAGTTTAGTCGAGGTAACCCTTTTACCTTTTTTGTACATCTTGTACTTATCACCACCAAAGGAAACGCTTGGAAATGCACTTGTACGCTTAGAGTTGATCAAACAAGTTAGGAAACCAATTAAAGTTAAGGTAGGCTAAAGGGTGTGGTTTGGGCTAGTTGGTTATTTGACATTCAAGGCAATACATCAAAACGACAGTACGTTACAAAGCATCATAACAGGCCAACATTAAATATTTAATAAATTCTAATTTCACAGAGGAAATCATTCCACCCAGCACTCCCGTTCAACTTAGAAATGAATTTTATATTTTGACGTAAGCAAGCAGAGAAGATTATCTAAAAGAGTCTAGTGAACATGAATATATAACAACGTTGAGGTAGTGACAACTGCGAGCCGTAGAAAATGATTGTTTAAAGTATGATTGGTTATTTTGTAATTATTAAACCTGGTTTAATTAATGGTATAAACCATAACTTGACCGTTCGTGCAGCTGATATGCAAAGTTGCACATTTTTGAAGATATGTCTAGTTCGAAGTTCTGCATAATACAACGGACGTTTCATTTAATCTCATCACAGGCACTATTGTTTTCGCAAGAGGAGGAATTTTTGTGCTCAGGAGTGATTGTGAGCCCGAAGCATGTACTTACATCGGCAGCGTGCGTCCACGAATTTCAGTAAGTGCGGACGTCTTCCTTTGATGACCATTTTTAAGCAATACAGATTTACCTACGAAGAGAATACGTTACTATGCTGTAAATTCCTCTGACGTCGCCTTCTGGTGTTCTATACTAAGGAACAATTTGTCTTTTTCGACCCCTGTAGTGAAAGGTACAGGAAATCGTGCCCTCCTCCGATTGAACGCTGATTAAGGCTGTGAACGAGCTCTGCCTCTTTCCACATTGATGTCACAGAAAGTTGTCTACGAGTACAGCAATAAATAAACAGGTGCATCCAGGCCTAAAGCGAAAAGTTCAGGGATTTTTGCACTGAGAGTAATTACGTCACATATCTTGATAGGCGTGAAATCATTTTCAAGCGTATTCTCAAATGTAATCTGCGGGTGCGCATTTTTTTTGTCACGCCAAGAGCGCCTCCTTCGTACCTGTTTGATTCGTTTATCTGTACCTGGAATGCTAAAAAAGTGCGAAAACGATTTGAAGGGACTATGAAACAATTTTAGTCATAATTTTACTGACTGCATATTGTTTATGGAATCAAAAGAAACCTAGCACGCGAGGTTAGGAAGGCTTAAATAACTCATTTTTGGTATGGAACTTTGGCAACTAAAAGCAGACTATATATTACACTCTCTCCCTCAAACGTTCGCCACGAAGCTGAGTGTAGAAATGGGTGGATTAATAAGTGAGTTGTGGCGAAACTTTCTGTAATGGGCGGTAGCCTGCGCCACCTAGCAAAGGAACCGCGACATCCAAAGTGTCGGAGGCTGTTTTTCCGCTTCTTTTACGGAGAAGCGTCAGTTGCAGTGTGTCACTCGAACTGTGCTCGCAAAAGATGAAATTGTCGATAAATAACCTCGACGAAAATGTCCGAGTTCAATATCTAGTTGCATAAGCCGTAGCGTCAACGAGATCACGAAGAGGTTTCTCCACGAGGAATGTCCATGAGGAATTTATATTACTTCATTTTGAGCGTTTTGTGTTCGCAGCCAAAGTGCCAACCTACCATTCTGTACTAAATAATCGCCGCAGCTCCGCGGCCGGTTGCGGCGCCGAACCTGCTACAGCCTTCGTCGGGCGAGTTCTCGTTTTGCCGCGTGAGCGTCCCGGTGTACGGAACAAGGCCCATACTTTCACCATACCGAACGATTTTAAGCTGAACTTCACTCACGCTGCGACGCATTCATAGCCATGGCGTTAATCGCACAAGCGCCGCGGACCAACGAGTCTTACGAAGCGATCGGCGTTCATAGAAACCTCAGTATAGGTGACGTCATTTCGACGTCCTTGCGTCGAACCGTCGACGCAAGAAACGTCATTTCGATCCAACGGGACGCTTGGTAGCAGTCGCTCGCTGCCTGGGAGAACTTCGGTTTCCAGTGGAAAGACATGCTTTACGTCACGGTCACGTGATTTCACATGTTGGTGGCCGAATCCGGTCGAGTTGAGGAGGAAAGCAGACGTGAGTTTCCATTCTTTGTGCGTGCAAAAACTGGAGGCAATAACAAACGAAAACGGATTCTTTCTGCGGATTCTATGAACATTGAAAGATTAGTTGAAGTCTTCTATTTAGAAAAAGATGAAAAATTATTTTATTGTTCCTTTAAGCTTTTTCATTCTCTAGAAATAAAAAGATACGATGCAAGAAAGAATTAACGAGTCTCGGGTTTCTAGAAGTTACGCTTCTACAATAACCGCCTGCTTTAATTATTTCTTAAACAATAAAGTTGCGAAAAAAAGTCGTAAAATTTTATCTCTATAACTGCATAAAATACGATTTTAATGCATTATAAACGACTAAGTTACAGTTACTATATAGGCTGTAATAAAAGATTCAACATATAAAATTGCAGAGAAAATATCTGAAAATGTGTTGTTTTTACAGGGGTGACAAGGCTTCCAAGCTTGGAGTCCGTCTCGGCGTGTTAGATAGAACTGTCAACGAACCGTCTCCAATATATCAGAACTACACTGTGGAGAAGGTACGAAACACTGCATTACAGCATAAAACGCCCTGGTATACCTGACTACCGTAAGTACGGCCTACAGGTTTCCAGCAAAAAGACTGCAAAGTGCTATCGTGCTGTAGAAACCTATTTTCGGAATTGCGCATCCTGAGACGTAACTGCCAACATTTTTATTTACTTTATAATAAAAATAACTTTTACTCCTGAAATATATTTAAATACAATACATAAAACAGTTTTCGTAGAAACAAAACGGTTCCGTCGAAAGCAATTTCGAATTGCCTTGTAGTAAATAATTTCAGTGGACCATTCCTCGTTTCTCAAATGGCTACTACATCCTTGGTTTTAAGACTACGGTATGAAACAAGGCAGTAAGCAGTAAATATTCTTAGCTTCCATAACATTATTTTGTGACATAAAGAACGTTATTTTGCCCATCGAAGAGCATGACAACCTACCCTTTCAATTAGAGAACGCGAAAATTATTTTAAGTTGCATGCCATTACAAAATTACCTTGTGTTCTTCAATGGCGGGCGGCTTTCAGGTCGTGGTGCACCCGAAATTCCGCTCAGCGTACATCCGCAACCTGGCTGTCATCAAACTGGGTCAAGAAGTGGGCACCACGCCAAGCATCGGTCGTATTCCTGTGTCCCGACCAGGAGGACTCCTTTGTGGGCAAGACGTCGTGCCTGGTCAGCGGCTGGGGCAAGAACCTCAAGCGTACGTTCCGTTTAATCAAAATTATTCTTAGATTTATTGGCGAAGCGACCAATCAATTCCGGTCTATCTTTCAGTCTGGACCAGAGTATTTCAATTCGAAGAAGAGAAACCTCTCTATCCGTCTTGCTTTAGCTAGGACTGCAGAAGAACCTGCGAAAATTTACAAGATGTTTTCTTCATAATGTTCCACAGCTGCACAGATGTGGTCACAATGGGATAACCTATTGTGCCGTAATCTGCACTCGCCTAACTTAGGGAGGTGACATCATATAAATTGGCATCACAGATTATTTTCTTTGATCTGGAACGCGTGAAGAAATCGTCTACTGGCTCCTCGCTTTCATCTGTGCTACGGCAACAATTCGGTTTTCGATATTTCCTGTGTTTTCCTAGTGAGGCCAAGCTGTTGACGTAGTATGACGCCACCAACAGGTGCCTGTCAAATTACGCGTGCGTGCTACCTGCGGACACTTCTCATGGAATTTTTTTTAAATACACTTCTAGAAGGCAGAGAAATTAGGTTGACAATCCCATAAGCAGAAGGCACTTCTGCAGTTATTTACAACATACATTCTGAAGAAACTAGAAAGTACCAGACACTAAGTTGCTAATCTATTCCATAAAAAACGGTGTATAGCAACAATCTATTGACTGGAATCCTGAGGTCTTCAGGGATGTTTGCAATTAAGTATATGAGCAAGAGCTGATAAAAACCGCTGCTGTATCACTTTCGATAACTTAGAGCCGCCCATAACAAGGTCCTCTGCAAGTATTTTTTTCTCTGACAGAAATAATGCGAGGGTCAACCTGTAGATACATACATGTCTCAGCCGACCTGTTGGCGCTTAATAATATTAGCATCCTCATTGCCACTGCGAAGGCCTAACGCCGCACTGACGTCCGCTGAACCTTGAAACACGCATTTCAGGATGAGCAATTTAGTTTGCGGCTTAAGCGGATGACACTTTTCAGATAGCTTACAGTTTACAGAACAAATGTTGATTTACCTAAGTATACAATGTCACGTATAGCAGGAAAAAAATATTTTAAGCGCTAAAAGCCCTTTGTTTAAGTTATGGCATACGGTATCGCAAGAGAAAAGCAGACCTCATCAGAAGTTTGTGCGTAGTTTCAACAACGGTTGTACAAAAAAAAAAGAGCAAAAGTTCTTTATATTATTAACAAAAGATTCTTAACAACGCTTTGGTCATAAGTTTATCTCAAACTTCGCCACAAATCATGTCTTCTAGTTGAACGTAACGACACACTGACAACGAAATCTGAGCGTGCAAGTGAACTTGTGGGTATTAAATACTATGCAAAGAACGCAAGACTGAGATATCACTTAAGGAAGAACACAAACACAGAAATACAACTGTGGTTGTGTTCTTTCTTTACGATACCTTGGTCTAGAAAACTTTTCACTATGTAAGTTCTGCCAGTGTATCAAACGTAAAAAAAGCTTAGCGTTGAACTTTCAGTCTAAGAGGATCTATATAAATACTGCTGAGTTTATTGTTTTCTTTTAACTGAAAACACATATCTTCGCAGGCGGTTCCCTGTATCAACAACTTCGCAAAGCGAACGTTACTGCCCTGAACAGGACTGACTGTCTAGAACAGCTGAAGAAGACAAAACTTGGCCCGTCGTTTAAGCTCGACAATGGTTCCATGTGCGCCGCGGAAAACACCACAGCAGCTGCGTGCGAGGTGAGTTCAGACACTTCCACTCTAAGGCGGCGGTTAACAAATATCTAGGTCTTAATTACTCCTCACCAGTCACTTCGCCCACGAGCATCCTATTTCTCATTATCACCCAGCACTGTAACTCGTGCCAATATTATTAAAATTACCTCATATTTACCACGCTGTTTTTTTAAGGCTTCAAAGATGTGTTTAAAAAATTCCATGAAAACTACATTGAGTAATGTGGTCTGCGCAGGTGAGTTATGCGGCCTGAGGACATAATGTAGGGGTATAATCTACACGATAGGTCTATTAATTAACTAAGATCTCTTGATTAGACCTACCAGAAAACCGAGTATATCTTTAAACTACCTGGATTACGGAACTGGAAATCTCCTGAATTGTTTCTGAGAACCTGAAATCCAGATTGCGGAAAAAGAATGATTCCTGGAAGCATAAAACCCAGATAAAATCCAGATAATTTGTTCTACTTTCATAATCCAGATAGCGAAAGTTATACTGTGTAGTTTCGATAGGAAACATTGTAATTATTGGAGAAAAAAGATGTCGTTTCAATTAGAAGCTTTATGGGCGTCATTAAAAACCGCTAGATAAGTATTGAAAACATTTGAGATGTTGGGCAAGAGCGGTAGTGCGCTAAAGTTATCACTCCTATAACAGGCGAAACATTGGTAGTGCGAAACCGTGCCCGTGCGGTTTTTCTGCCTCTTGTCATCCGTGTTTTCACACCCCAGCTTGTGTCTACTGCACAAGTGTATCTTTATCGCACCACTGCATTTCCCACGCTCCCCAATTATTTATAAGTTTACTTATGTTGTTGTTTTCTATGATGCTCTTTGAAATTTCTAATTGAATTAATATGGTTATTTTCACTAATAAAAAAGTTATTAAAGTTTTAGTTATCTGACTTATAGGGACAATTATATTTTTATATTATGTCCCCCTAGCCGTGTAACTCACCTGCACGAGCCACATTACTCTAGCTTTCACGGCTTTTTTAGCACAAATCTGTAAAGCCTAAAAAACACCATGTAAATTTCTGCTTCTTTGCAGTGAAACAAATATCCCACAGGCAATGTGTATGAAGGATAGGATAAGACATTCTACAACTCGAGACGGAGGTTAATAAAGAGGGACAAACACAAACGTCTCAAACTCAGCAACTACAATTTTAATCACCACAACTTCCTTTATACGGCCATCCCACCCTCGCACCCTCTCCCAGTTTGCACACGCCTCGCCTCGCTATCTAAAGTTTGATCTGTTGTACCCAGCTTTGGGGCGGTTCTCCCTTCTCCGACCGGACCCTTACGGACTTTCTCAGAGTTCCCAAGGTCGGAGGACACACTGTCAGGCAGCAAAACAACAAAATATGCCTCGCTATCTAAAGTTCACTCTGTTGGACCCAACTCCGGGACGGTCCTCCCTTCTCCGATTGGACCCTTACGGACTATCTCATAGTCCCCAAGGTCAGTGGGCAACTGTCAGATATGCGACACACTCTTCCAAAAACAGTCGAGAGCGTACATTATTTTCGTAAACAAAAATAAACCTCTTTGTCGCCACATGGAGTGTCATTGAAGGCTGACTAATACATTTTCCCACTGAACTAATCATAATGGTCTCTTTTAACACTCGTTTTATACAATTCCTTTCTTCGAACGAAACCACCGTCTCATCCAATTCCGCTATACAGGTATTACGTTCCTGAACGTGCTTCGCGATTTCCGAGTAAGCATAGTTAATTTTTATAGCTCTCTTTACGTTCATTTAACCGATCATTGACGGACAGTTTGGTGTGTCCGACATAAGAAAACCCACACGACATCAGGATATCATACACAATGCCTTCGCGACAATCAACCGAGGCATCTCTGTGTTTCTTCTCTGACCCATGTTGTCCCCCCTGAAAGGCGTTAGTCTGCTCAGCTTAAAGTATGTCGTAAAGAGAACCTAAGGTCTGTTCACACTCTTGCAACCGAGTACGACCGAGAGAGACCAGACTAGTTTTTAAGCCTTTTGCGGCGTCTTAGGACCGGGCACGCTGCTGCGGAGCTGGTCCTAAGTCGTCGTAAGAGGATTAAAAGCCCGTCTTGCCTCTCTCGGTCGTACTTGGTTGCAAGAGTGTGAACGAGCCTTTACATTGAACCTTTTTGTAATGAACATTAAATTGTGGAAAAACCTATGGAAAAATGCAACCCTTGCAACTTTGTCAACCTTCTCAATTGGCCCTTTGTTCATCCCGCTGATGTTCATCATAAGTCTCATCGCCGGTAACCGGACAAAAGCTCACCGGACAGAAGCTCAACGGGCAAAAGCTCAGCCGTTTTTTTACAAACCCGGACAAAAGATTACCTAATTTTTTTTGTTTGCTACCTGCGCGAAACACGGGTGGGGATAAAGTGCGAATGAGATGGAGATTTCACCATTTTAGGAGAACTGGGACCCCATCCCATGCAAAGGGTTCGACAGATAATCAATAACAGGCAGAGAAGCAACGATTTGGGACCAAAATATAGGTAACCGAAACTGAGTGGAGCTGATAAGATCAAGCTTGCTTGACTCAAGATATATGCCGGAGCACCCTTGTACCGCGCCGAAGAAACTTCGTAAACCAAAGCTTTTGAACCCGAAGAGTGGCCGAAGAAGCAAAGTCACCCTTCGGTGACCAAGCTTTTTCATTGTGCTTTTGTAACGCTAAACGAACACATAAAGGTTAGAGCACAATGTCTCTTCATTACTAATGCACGGGTTTCCTTGGTGTTCAGGGTAAAGTCTTTTGTCTTTGTGCATCGTAAATGTATTTAAAATCAAGGATTATGAAAGTGTGATGTGAAAGGGAAACTAAAGCAAACATTTTATATATAAAAACCATTGAGTTGCGAATTTTTAAAATATTTTGAAGGAACGGGAGTTGGGCCTTTCGGACAGGTACGAGACAGATGACCTATTAAAAAAGCTGTGCGGTACTTTGGATAGGCAGGCGTTCCTTCTACCACATCTTGTTCCCGAAGGACTAACCTATATTAGAGAAAAGTCTACCGGTAACATCAGCGACCTGCTGGACCAGTCTGAATGCACGTATGTCAACGGTCCCTTCCGTTATGCTTCTGCTCCTTCTGCGGCGGCACTCAGAGCGAATTCTTTCCTTTGCCTGAATGTGCGCCGACGACGACCGGAGTTTCCCCGGAACGGTTGATTATGTTCGACGCCACTGTTCAAGATAATGATCGGACGAACAACACCTACGAAGGATGGAATACCGTGTTCCAGAAGATTGTCGGTCACGTCCCTCCAAGAGTCTGGAGGCTGATTGAATGCCTACAGAAAAATCAGGCGCTCGTTGCCACGGCATTGACATAAGCCCGGAGAGGTGAGCCCCAGAGAAGCGGACGCGAAAATCCACTCTGCACCTGTAGAATCACCGGAAAAATATTTGCTAGGGGTTTCAGGTACACCCAAGGTCTACCTAGACTGCTGGAGCTAGTAGAGGACTGCATTCGCTTCTAACCAATTGATAAACTTTTTTCCACTCTAATCGACAAACCATGTGCCTGTCAGATAAGGTTTATCGTTACATTTTAGCGTCACACGCATGCACCTAAGTTGTCCGCACTCGTGTCAGAACAAACATGCAATTTTCTCCTGGTGAGCTTTCTGTCCGGGTCTGTGAAAAAATGGGTGAGCTTTTGTCCGGTGACGTTTTGTCCGTTGAGCTCCTGTCCGGTGAGCTTTTGTCCGGTGAGCTTTTGCCCGGGATTCCTCATCGCCACCCCTTTTATCATTATTGTTGTTGTAGCCTGCATCCTTCAAGTGGAGCATCTGATTCCTCACACAAACTGTTGATTTTTGTGCAGACAGGACTTTTTGAAGGCAGCGTCGAACAATGTCATCCCTATGCCTCTCTTGACTAACTTGGAATGGCCAGCTTTTAAACGGCAACAAGGGTATGGGTGCCGCTAAGGAGCTATAAAATAAATCTGCTAACTCCTCAAATCGCGAAGCACGTTCCAGGAATGTAGTAACTGTATAGCGGAATGGGATGAGACGGTCGTTTTTGTTCGAAGAAAGGAATTGTATAAAACGTGTGTTAAAAGAAACCATTAGGATTGGTACAGTGCGGAATTGTATTAGTCAGCCCTCAATAGACACTCGATGTGGCGACAAAGAGGTTTTTGCGTTTATGAAAAGAGTGTACGTTCTCGACTGTTTTCTGGAAGGGTGTATTGTTTACCTGACAGTTGTCCCACTGACCTTGGGGACTATGAGAATGTCCCTAGGGTCCAGTCGGAGAAGGGAGAACCGCCACGGAGTTGGGTCCAACAGAGTGAACTTTAGATACCGAGGCGTATTGTATTGTTTTGTTGCCTGACAGTGTGTCCTCTGACCATAGGAACTCTCAGATAGGTCCGTAAGGGTCCGGTCGGAGAAGTGAGAACCGCCCTAAAGTTGGGTGCAACAGATTGAACTTTAGATAGCGAGGAGAGGCGTGTGCAAACTCGGAGAGGGTGCGAGAGTGGGATGGCTGCATAAAAAGAAGTTGTGGTGATTAAAAATGTAGTTGCTGAGTTTGAGACGTTTGTGTTTGTCCCTCTTTGTAAACCTCCGCCTCGGGTTGTAGAATGTCTTACAATAACCAGCTCGCCTGCTTAGTCATGTTGTCTTCAAAGATAGAATATTGGTACGAAAGCTTCTCTCATTTGACGTCAAACTGACTGAGGTGGTAAAGATTTGTTACCGATGTGCGAATGTTCTCTTGAAAAGATGATGTAGTGGGTCTAGCTGGTTTACTCTTCAAATTCTACTTTTAATGACGAAGTCACAGTCCTAAATTTATGAAAGTTCATATACTACAATGGATTTAATTTAAGATGTCATTCGGGGTTTTAACTAAAAAAAAATAGCACTAATATTTTTCCTTAAAATGGTTATGGAAGAAAGGAGGGGCTAGGGGGTTCTATAGAAAATACTGCGGACGACGTATACTCGAAGCGCTGTTCCTGCTTTTTGGGGTCCCTTAGGCCGCGGTATAACTATATTATATATCATAAAAAAGACAGTCTGCATACAGATTCAAACCCGAGTCACAGCGAGATCCGTGCTTCGAATGCCGTGTGGCAATTAGTTCAAGAAGAATCTTGGCACTCGGCATTCGAACCATGGATATTGCGGTGACACGTGTCTACAGACTGCCTTTTGTATGATATATGAACAGTGTGACCCTAGTCTTAAAACTGCACTTCAGATATGGCGATTTTGCTACCTGAAGTTTCGTTAAAGCATCGTCAGCAGTACAAATCCTGTTCACTAATCTTTGACTGCGCCAGTTGTTTGAACATCTATGCAAAGAAACATACTTTAACAAAGTGTTCTTGCTCACATAGGTAATGTAACAAATGTCAGCCATTCTGCAGTGCCACAGAAACACCTCCTGGCATTTGAAGGATCTACTCACGTGATCGAACAGGTGATGGTGATTGTGATCGCGGGAATAAGGCGGTGTTCAGTTTGTTTTGTTAACGACTCTAAAAAACTACACGCCTCTACCCCATTTTGATTAAGAACTTCTCCCGTTTCGGCCTTTACCATACTGACACCTCCGAACCAACCATATTCGACCTACGTTTTAGAACAGGTATTCTTGGTACGCATTTCAAAATAGTTTCTAAAACGAGGTGAAGACTGGTATTTGTTAGATTAAGAATGCGGTACATGGTCCGCCTCCAACTCAAACTTTCTGCCTTTCACAACACTTCAGCGCATACCCAGCTAAAGCCCAGCTGTAAAGTACGTGTACATGCTGGAGGTACTGGATTCTTGCTCCCAAAGATCACGACTTTCTTTAACAGAGCCATTTTTTATTTGTTTCAGGGTGACGAAGGTGGCCCGATGGTGTGCAAGCGAGACGGAGAGGACCGATTTGTTCTCGTGGGCATTGTATCCTATGGAGACCTGCTCTGTGGTCAGATGGGCGTTCCTGCCGTCTTTGCCGACACGTCGAGAAACATCGATTTTATCTCGGAGGCAACAGGACTTCCCAAGGAACGCTTTTACAAGTCCTAGCAGTCGCAAAGTTTCGGAAAATACTTGGCTGCGTCCAATACTGTAACACCGTCCGATGGAAAGCTTCTGAAAGGCAGCCTATGCATCTTAATACGCAAAAAATAGGCGATTATTTTATTGTCACATCGATTTTATGAAGCCATCATTTGAATTCACACTATCGGCATCTTGACGCTCTGGAAAAGATTCATGATGTAACTTATTTCAATTTGCATAAGTGCATCCTAATGTATTCTGCAGACTTCATTGGTAGCAACTATCAACACGTTAACACTACGATTTCATAAACTATCTTAATAATGTGACTAGACAGTTTTGCAAAACGTGCGGCCCCAGGCACCGGCGTCAAGAGGCATTCTGGAAAATTGTAGCAGCCAACGGGTGCCACGTTGGCGAGCGGGGGAGGCCTGGCGAGAAACTGCACTACCTTTTTTTAGACCTCTGCAATGTCATTTGGTATAGATTGCAGGAGTAAGCACCACACTGGACATTCCTTCAATTTCTTGGGCGCCCGGCGCGCGGATTTTAAGGATATTTGCAAATTATATTTTAGTGGTATCAAGAATGAGTACGTTTGCTCATCCCCCAAAAAAGAGGCTGGGCCATTTAAGGTTGTGCTACGATTCTCAGTAATAATTTCCCGGGCAGAACCTGTAACCAAGCATTCATGTTGACTTCTGGCCGAACAAAATGTGCTCCAGAAATAAAAATTAAAGAAATAACGGCTTGTTTCTTCTAATATACCGCCATGTTTACTTCCAGTCTCAGCAAGTGTTCGTGCTGTACCACAAAAATCAGTGCCTAAAATAGGACCCTATGAAGAAGACAATGTTCGACATATTTTTAGTATTTGCTAGATTATTTTCTGCATGCAAAGAAGACAGCCATAGGGACCTCCAATAAACCCTCAAAATAATCCTAAAATAATCTGGCATAGTGTTCTGTTCATTTAAGCTCCACCGTGATTTAGAACAAATCACAAAGCAGGCCCTCTGAAATACAAATATAACGAAGAATAATATTCCTTAAAAACAAAAGAACACGAATTTTTAGCAAATTGCCGTTGTTCTCACTTTATTTTCCCAAGACTCCATAGGTTCAATGGGAGAAAACACTAGCATATACAAGTCATAACGCAAGTGCAAGACGAATCCACTAGGACCCAACTGCTACAGAAAATTCAAACTAATTTCAATGGTATCAAAGTTAGAGCATCTTATCGCTGCTTCAACTAATTTTTGTCTAGTTTAATAAGGTAAAATAATTTTGACATTGACACTAAGCGCGCACGTTTATTCACAGAATGAACAAATTGTCCTGTTCATATTGGTATGGCAGCTTTAGAACTACAATACCGGCAGCTGCTAAGAAACGGTGTGATACTATTTGTCGTGACATGTAATTATCCGCAATAAAGACTAGATCCACATTGAAATTAAAGAAATGTTCAAATCACTTAATAATCAGATGTTTCTTTTCTTATATCGCCGCAAAATAAAGAAACAATTTTCTTGAGAGACTAAGAATATATATAACGTAAGGTCATTAAATATGCCAGCGGCATTCTTTGGCCATCTGAAGGAGGACTTGTAGTATAAAAAGAAGTCCTAGCAATTTAAATACTGGAGCGTTCTTTACAGCGCCGCTGAAGCAGAAATCGAATCCTTCGGCCCGAATGTTGATGGTCACCTCCCGGTTGAGGTCGTCGGTGACGTTGTGGCAGTCGGACAGCATCTCGGCAATGCAGAACTTGTACTCCTTCACCAGCCTGCGGTTTCGCGAAGACCACAAAGACCAATTCACACTTGTCGTCACACCGCCGCTGTGACGCTGCTGTCGGCATTGCGCATGCGCAGATGTCTTGGCCTAAGGCGAATCTGATTTCTGCGCACGCGCACTGCCCATACGCGAGCAGCTTAAGAAACTCAGGGCGGGGCAACTTCCGAACGTCTTTTTCTAACGCTGCTCATCCAAACGAAATGCGGCACTAGATGAGAAGAACGTCAAAGATCGAATTACGAAGCAAAGACCCGTGACGATCATACACTCTTAAAAAATCTGCGCGTCTACTTCACGCACGACACTCGGAGAGCCAATCACCGCACCTACGGAGGTAGCTCGGCGACTGACGATGCCGAAACATACGTTTAGACCAAAAAACGCAGACTGAGTTGTGACATTAAGCAACGCAAAACGTCACGCTTGCATTGCTTAATGTCACAACTCAGACTGCGTTTTTTGGTCTAAACATATGTTTCAGCATCGTCATTCGCTGAGTTGTCTCCGTAAGTTGCGGTGATTGACAATCCGAGTATTGTGCGTGAAAGTAGACGCACAGACCTTTTTTAAAATGTAAGACATTCCCAGCGTTTTTTTTAGGGGCGAAGCTCCTTAAGGCGTGGGTCTGTCCCTCCTAGTTGTGGGTATGTAGCCACTTCGAGGTTTAGTTTATGAATGGCTCAAGAGATGGCGTGTTCCGGAATTAACTTTATGTAGAGATGACAGATGGCGCTTAGCTCATGTTATAAAAGGCACTCGCTCTTGGCGCTGCTCGTAGTTTAGCTGATGGAGGCAGTAGACAAGGCTGCGGAGCGGAGAGCGCGCAAGGCGGCGGCAGCGCGCGCTCGCAGACAGAATCCAGCCGTGCGAGAGCGAGAGGCCGAAGCATGTCGTCAGGCTGCGCGTCGACGCCGCCAAGATCCGGCCGTGCGAGAGCGGGAAGCCGAATCGCGTCGTCAGTCTGCTCGGCGACGCCGCCAAGATCCGGCCGTACGAGAGTGGGAAGCCGAAGCGGCACGGCAGCGTCGCCAAGATCCGGCCGTACGAGAGCGGGAAGCCGAAGCGGCACGGCAGCGGCGCCAAGAGGATCTGCAGAACGTCAGGGAACGGGAAGCGGCAAGAAAGCGCGCGTATCGGCAGGCAGACCCCGATGCAGCGAGAGCTCGTGAGGCGTCTGCAAAACGCATCAGGCGAGCTCAGCCCGAAGGTGCCGACGCGCGGTTTAAGCGAGACTTTCTAGACGTTTCGTTCGGCCATAGCTGTGGTGTGTGTGATAGATTGTGGTTTGTATACACACACACACAGTGTTTCTCACGTCTTTACATGGCGATGAGTGGGCGAATTAACGGAAGAATCGCTGGTTTACCGACGATTCACTCCGGAGCTTCGCCCACTCATCATCATTCACCACGTGGATATTTTTTTAGTTCACAGCGCTATATTGTCTTAAATTGCTTCGCGAAAACAGTCTCGCAAACTGCATCGCACGCACGTGTTTCTTTTGTCGTCCTCTGCATCAGGTGCTGATGCTTGTGCTTTTGAATGTTCAAATATCTACATTTTAGATGAAGCAATTGAGCATGTGTTAGTGTATGGCAATACGTAAATGTTCTTTGTCACACATCTAGAAGCCTGAGTAAATTGAAGGGGATCGTTTGCTGACTGGGTTAGTGCACACTAGAGTTCCTGTATAGGCTCCTACGGGAGCCAGAGTTGCGCGTTCATGCATGGCATGTGGATTCAGCTCCTCACGTGACTGAATTCGGCGAATAGCAGCGCCGCGCGTTCGAGGCGCGCGGCGCGCTCAAAAGCAGGGGAACGTACTGTCGGGGCGCGTGCAACGTCTACTTTGCTGCACGACACTTGATTCGGCTCCTCACGTGATCGGATCTCGGCGAATAGCGGCGAGGGCGGCACGCGGCACGTGGAATCAAACGCGCAACTCTGGCTCCCGTAGGGAGCCTATACAGCAGGGGTCTCCAAACACGCGTTCCGCGGGCCGCATGCGGCCCGCGACTCTCTGGGATGCGGCCCGCAAGCCTCCCGCGGATTCGAGCTCCCCGTTCCAATGCCTCGAGCGCCATTAATAATAGTTCCCCATTGTCGATTCATTTTCGCTTGAAAAAGAGCTCTGCTCATATAACCTGCTCACTCATTTTGTGCTATTCTGTTTTCTTTTGAACGGAGTACTACTTCGCCTAAATGTTGGCCTCTCGGCCCGTTCTCATGTAAGTCAACCGGAACGGCACTACCCTTACTAGGCAACAAAAAGCGAGCTCTTTGCTCAGGGATGCACCTCGGCTGCACAAACGTTTGCTCAGCATGAGCAACTGCCGAAGATGAAGCTATGAGCTAGGACTTCTAGCTGACAGAAATACATTTAAAATGGAAGTATTTTCTTATAATGCTGCTATAATAATCCCGAGGAAAAGAAAAGCTGCCATATGAAGATATTTTTTATGCCGGTTTAGCCTATTGATTTGTGCGACGGGTCAAGCACGTTGTGCTTGTCCTCGATCTATTAAAAACTGCCAGTACGTTGTATTTTAAATCTTCTTGATAACATCAGGCGCGGGCCCAATGTAGGTCATATATGCAGATGAAAGCTAAAGATGGCAAAACGGTGAGCTTACAAAAAGAAGCAAGCACAAGGTTCCTTCTCTAGAAACTCTATGGGTGTTACTGGGACAATCGACGTTTGCACCGTGAAACAACATTGCGGCTTGTTTATATTTTGTCCCAAAATAGCAACACATTGCCCCGAAAGGACGAGCGTTAACAAAGAAGGGGGGGGAGCTCTCGGCCCTCGTCCTTTTGGGGTGAGCAATCTGGCCCCCCACACCTGAACGAGTTTGAGCACCCTGCTAGTACAGGAACTCTAGTGCACACCAGCTCGGAACACGTGGAGAGAAAGCTCGCGCTGCAGAACCTATGGATCCTGGGTTCCCATCCCCACCCTTGCCCGGTTCGACCTTAACGAGCACCGTATGCCGGCGTGCGTTCGTGCTGCAGGTTGAAGAGCCCAGGCTAGCGGTTGTACTGGGCTGGCTAAATCGCTCATCTACAGCTGAGACATCAGGCTCCCATTTGGGCTGACTATCTTGCGGCTATATAAACATACACACAATAGTTTTATCATTATTATAGTTATTCGGAGTGAATTGAAATATGACCCCTCACAGCTCACAAATTGGAGAGGCTGGCCTAGTCTCGATCATTGTATTATTGCTCCTCCGTCATTGAGATTCAGGTATGAGCAAATAATAAGGCCGAAGAAATAGTCACGAGTCGAAATTCTCTGAATACAGAAACTTCTCCCTGCGTTTATTAAGTTGTCAGGAAATATGCGGAGCAGCAAGTTCGTCCGCTTGTTGCGAAGGGGTTGCGGTGATGTCAGAAAGCCGAGTTCCGATTGGCTCTGATGGGAAAGATTAGAGGGTAGGCCTCAATGCTATAGCTGCCTTGGGGTCTCACCCATGATCCTTTTAATTGTAGCCAATCAGAGCTCGTCGTTGTGACGTCATTGCAACCCTGCGCAAGAAGCAGATGAACTTGCACTCCGCATAGTCATCTTATTATATCTTCTACTCTTCTAAATATTTTATTCCGCTTAATATGACTCACTCCAAATTGCAATTCGATTGTTTGGGTAGAATTGGGTATGAAAATAAATTTACTTTATTTAGCTTTTTCATCTTACTCTTTTTTTAACAGTCCTACAGCAGGTTGTGTTAGGGTACATGTGTGTAACATGCAATCCTACATTTTTATTTGAACTGGTGGTTAAAGGTAGCAGCAATGCCAGGTGTTGGGCTAACAATTTTTATCCTCTAGAAATGACCACATGCGAGCCACTTTCTGTCAGAACACGGAGCCAGCTAATAATAATAATATTAATAATAATAACTGTATCTGCACATAGAAATGCAAAATGAGGTTCGGGTCAGCCCAAGCCTCAGGGACTTGTCGGGCTGTATATACCTGGCAGTCAGCAACATTGGCGCAGAAACGCAAAATGACGGCGAGCGAAAGAGGAAACAATCCCAGCCAGGTCACGAAGCTCCGAATACGATTAGACAAATTATATGCATTGATGCGAAGGAAACAAATCACACATTACGTTTCACCGCAGATCACGTTTTCTTTTCCGGATCTCACAGTAGTTGTAGCCTCATGATTTACTGCGGCCCTTCTATAAACATTTGCAAGTACAGCTTCTGGGCGCCGCCAACTTGCTGGTGGTGTGCGTAGATCGTCTGATAGTCAAGCATTACTGAGGCGTACCCACGGTTTCAGACTCGTCGCCCAAACAAAGCGTTTTATCATCCACGATGGCCACGCTAGCTCCCGTAGCGTGGCTGCTCGCGAGCGTCTATTGTTCTCCGTGATTGGCGCACTCCGTGTTCTGCGGGAAAGTGAGCTGAAAATATGTTCTTGTAGTGTTCCCTTATCGGCATCCACTACTTCAAGATGGCCGTAGTCCAAATGCACCTTCACTCTAGAAATCAGGGACATCTCCTTTCCCGAAAAGCGCTCTCTGGAGCCAATCGCTGCAGCTATACAGAGGAGGCCGACGAATGGCAAGGCTGGAAATATGTTTAGACCTCGAAGATACAGTCTGCTATCATGAAAGTGTGCGTGGCCAAACGTTATGCTCAGCGCCACGCAGCAGGTGGTTTCTTTAGGTCTGAACATACGGGTGTTCCAGCGAAGTCTTTGAAAAATGTTTCTATCAAGACGGTAATTGAAGGGGGAAAGTACACTTTTTTCGGAAACGAACTGCCATCCACGGCGCAAGTCAGGAATCGCTAAGACATAAGGTTTCCATTCGTGCATTAGGCACAAGGCTAGCGATGCAAAAGCCCTAATGATATTCTGCCGCCTTTTTCGCATCGCCAGCCATGTGCCAGCTGAACGATTGCCGACTTTAGCGCTCTCCCGCGTCTCACACGTGTTTCCTAAAACTGACTAATTGAGAGGTTGTCGGATGACGCTCAGCAAGTTTTGAATTCGAATCAAATGTTTATTTTCACCAATTTAGAAGGTAACTAAGTAAATTGCTAGTTCATTTTGTAGCTAATTGGTATGTTGTTTGCCACCCTTGACGTCCGCCTTGGCTGGCAGTTTCTTCCCTAATAGAGTTCATTTTTCTCTCAATTACACTCTTGCTATGCATTTTTGAAATTATTGGCTTACACACCCGGTTGAACTTCAACTTCACCATTCGCCGAGATTACCCCGCAGAAGGCAGCGCTAAGTGATTTGCGGGAAAGTGGACGTTCCAGATGTTGTAGTGTTTTACGTTTCTGCCAATCGTTTCCGACAATCTTTGCCCAGTTAGAGGAAACAGCTATAGGCGCAATCACCTGCAGACGAGTTGCCAGCCGTGCGAGTGACTTCGTGGGTGCGCTGCGTTCTCGTCCAGGTACCGAATGGCCTCCTTGGCATTCTCCAAATTCCTCCGGCAGAAGTCGGAGGTACGAACAACGTTCGAAACATCGCAGCCTGCAGAGTTAGGGAAGAGAATTAAAGGACAGTGCTTCCTCAGCGGCTCCGATTTGTCACGCTGGCGTTCAGTCTCAGAACGCCTTAAGATGTATGTCTCGACTCCCTCCGCTCCACTCTCTCTCACTCCCTCTCTCTCAAAAAAAATATATATACATATATTATATATATACATCTATATATGTGTGTGAGTTAAGTTTGCACAGAATATGAAGGCAAACGACCTGGCAAACAATAGAGCGATCAAGTTATTCAAAATTTGTCTTTAGTGCATCCGAATGCAATGAGGGGCGCATCAATCAAAAGGGCGAAATAGAGAAGGCGTAAGGATCTCGCGATGACGAGGCAGTCAAGCACGCACCGTCATGGGTTGAGATCGGAGGGAAACAAAAGCACGTAGGCTCGTTTTTGGGGGATTAAAGGGTTGGTGAACCGAAATTTGGATTTCAAAAACAATGCAGGAGATGTAGGCGGGACGCTACAATCCCTACAACATTACTCATAAGAAGATATCTCAAATGGACGGCCGTATATTTGGAAAAAGAGGTCGAGATTGAACCAGGCCGACGGGGCGCGTGACGTCAAGATTCCTTGTTTCCTCCTCTTTTCGCTTCGCTCCCTCAAGGTGGCGAGGCGGAGAAGACGCGAGGCCGTTCTCTCTCCTTCTCGGAAAACATCACGTCAACATCTCTGTCAAATGCGAATCCTTTTCTGAAAAATACGGTCATCCGCACGAGATATCGCTGTATGAGTGATGTTTTTTGGTGTTTGTAGCATCCCGTTGCACGCTTTTGAGGCGTGTTTTGTGGAATCCAGATTTCGGTTCAGCATCCCTTTAACACAACGCACAAGGAGCGAAATTAGCAGATAAACTTGCGCGTCATATAGCAGGATCCCAGTCAATCACAAAGTTTTGAATACGTTTAGATGAAAAAATATTGGGATGTGTTCCGGGACAGCGTAGCATGACGCTTCGCTGGATCATAAACTTTTTTTAGCACATCGTATTTAATAAATACAAATTCTACTAATCGTATTGTGAGCTGCGTCATTTGTCGGGCCCCTCTACTTTTTGCCGCAAAATCGACCGTCTATTTGTTTTTCGGGAAAGTGAAGTTGCAGGCTGTTACCGGAGAGTTACTTTTTATGAACTACAACCAGCGAGTATGGGTTATCACTCTGGGGTTTCATAATTCACAAGGGAATAAGGTATCCCAGGTAGCACAGAACACTGGGCCTAATTTCGTCCTTTGTCTGGAAGTTTAATGCCTGGAAAAGCCCGATTAAGCCAAAGTAGAGCCAAATCTGACCTTCTTTGGCGAGAGTCTGGGCATTTTGACCCCAATTCGCCAACCAAGCCTCAAACTTAGGCTTCCTTCCCTGCTAGTTCGGCTGTCATCTATCATCGTTGTGTCCCTAATCGCCACACGAGTGCTAAAGTTAGGCTTACTGCCTTCTAGTTCGGCTGTCACCTGGCCTATCTGTGTGCCCAAATCGCCAAACAAGTGCCCAGTCAGGCTTCACTTTCTGATAGTTTGGCCATCATCTGGCATCGTTAAGCCCAGATCGCCACACGAGTGCTAGAATTAGGCTTTCTGCCTGGTAGTTCGACTGTCACCTGGCATATGGCTCAAGTAAGGCTTCATTTTCTGATAGGTCGGCTGTCATCTGGCATCGTTGTGCAAAAATCACCACACGAGTGCTAGAGTTGGCTTACTGCCTCGTAAACTCGGCATACCTTTTGATCCAAATCTCCAAACATGTGCCCAAGTCAGGGTTTCCCTTCTGCTAGATTGGCTGTAATGTGGCATCATTGTGCCCAAACCGCAGACGAGTGCTAGAGTTAGGCTTACTGCCTGGTAGTTCGGCTGCTACCTGCATATCTTTCGGCCCGAATCCACACAAGTGTCAAAATTAGGTTTCACTCTCTGATAGGCTTACTGCCTGGTAGTTCGGCTGTCACCTGGCATATATTTGAGCCCAAATCGCCAAACAAGTGCCGAAAGATTAGGCCTTACTTTCTGATAGTTCGGCTGTAATCTAGCATCGTTGTGCCCAAATCGCCACACGAGTGCCAGAGTTAGGCTTAATGCCTGCTAGTTGGCTCAGGCTACAATGCATCGACGTGCGAATCCGAAGTCACGCAGGTACGGTGGCGCCTCTAACGGCACGGCGCATGCGCGGATTTTCTTGTCAGCTGTCCCAATCTCGATCCATGGCCGCGGAGTGAAAATATGATGCTTGGGACTTTTCACGGCCTACGTTTTCTAATTTGCATAGTCACTAAATGGTGACAAATAACAACTCACCCAATGTGAATGATGGCCTTGTAAATTTTACCTTCTCAAACTTTGGGTTTAGGCGCTTCTCGGCATCTCGAACGGCTTTGTTATCGGTGTTCGGCGTTGTAAGAGGCAAGATGTTTTTATTGCCTGCGAGTAAGAACCCGTAATTTTTTGTCATTTACTAAAAAAAGAAACAAATTGGCGACAACCCTTGTCCCGAAAAGTGGGAGAAGGTAAGAGGAAAAGATTTCAAAGAAATTAAAGA
This sequence comes from Ixodes ricinus, assembly GCA_037355805.1. NCBI lineage: Eukaryota > Metazoa > Arthropoda > Arachnida > Ixodida > Ixodidae > Ixodes > Ixodes ricinus. The sequence goes on along the minus strand of JAZHYW010039768.1, from coordinate 17,901 downwards.
GTCATCACTTAAACCCATGAATTGAAGCGTTAAAAAATTTAGATTGAATATAAAACATTTAGTTTAAAAAATTAAGTACAACTATAGTGGTACTCAAAATGGTGCTTTAAGACAAATGAACACTCGCGTCACCAACAGCACAGCAAAATACAAAGAAGACACATCAATGTTGGGCATGTTAACTAAAAGCTTCACATAGATTGGAGGAAATGCAAGTCAACCAGATTCATATTATTTTCTTTTTGTTATAAAACAGACTTTGTAAACGTAGGGTTATTACCAGCCTCTTCTCAAACTAGACTTTATGACGTACGCTATAGATGACCATGGTAGATAAAAAAGCGCTTTATTGGCACTTTAAGTTTTAGAGTATATCTGCTGTCTAAACGTTTTTAAGTGGGACTGGGATAAATTCTGACAGATCTGAACATCGGCTGCAAACCCGACTTTTCTGAAGCTGCCTGCAATACCTTCAAAGGAGGAATATGAGCCGTCTATACTTTTCACAGGTTCACGCGGCGCATTCTGTTCATTTAGGGGAAGAGGGGGATCTAGACGCATAAAGTTGTTTCTGATAGCCAAAAGATTTATTTTATTAATTTTTAGATTCTTTCTGGCAGTGCCCATCTTGACTACACTGTTTTAAATTGAAGTATTTTAAACAAATGCGTTAATTTTTTTCGCAAATACATAATGTCTTTACACAATTGAACAACAAAACATTACAATGACGCCGTTAAATGAATTAAAAGGGCGACAGCTCACAAAAGTGGGCATGGCTGTTTAGGTTTTCGCTTCTTCTATTTATTTACTCGGTATCCACAACGACTATTCGTCATCACAAAATGGTTTGGGAGGAGGGGGCTACATATACAAATAAAAAATAGCAGCAGGTTTCAAAATATTTTACTAAGAAGTTCTATACTCGCGTTTTCGGTCAGGGCTGTTTTATCGGATTGTTGATCCTCATGTAAGCCGTCTCATTGCCTACTGGTTTTCAAACGTTGCCACTCATGTCATATGCATTCTAACGCCTGAAACAATTCCTAAAAATTAAAACTACCTGACGCACACTTATTGCCTACCTTCGTCGTAGCTAGCGAACGTAATATCGTTTTGGTAGTCGTATGTGTTTACGTTTTCTTCCAGGTAATATATTTCTTCGTCGTAATACCGCAGACTGGGATTATCGTCAATCCAATTTTGTTTTGCAGCAGACGTGGCGCATATCATGACTGCTGTAAAAAACATGATAATTACTGAAAAACGCTTAAAGTGCAGGAGAGCTGGTGTAAGTTATACGTGATGATTGAAACCCGAAATCGTGGTTTGAAAAAACGGAAACCCGTGAAGGAGGAAGAAAAAGGGACAAACAACGTTTTTCAAACCACAGTCTCAGGTTTCAATAATCATGTATGATAATTACGTTGTAATAACAAATATTATTATTAATTTAGCAAACATTGAACACAAGAAAGGTATCCGGAAGTATACAAAATGGATCGCATATAGCAGAGCACACAATACAAGCTAATATTTTAAAAAATATTCTGAACAAACTGATATTTAATCAAATAAAAGATATAAATCCTCGGTACAGATTTTATTTATCAATCCAGCGGATAAGGTTCACAGTCTTCGAAAACCCCATCCTTTCAAACCTTTGATAACTCTCGTCAATGGCTGATTTAGAAACGCAAAGCGAAGCTCAAACTTTTGCTTTCTAATTGGCAAAATTTCATGTCATAAATAGCAGGAACATAACTTCTCATAGGAAAACCATCGAATGTTACAACAGTGACATGCACCAATGTTTGATGTGTAAATTTTGTATTATTATTTGAACGTTCACACGTCGGGCAGCATTGCATTTTCATAAAACTTTCGAACACATAAATAGTTTTTTTTAAAACAAATTACGTGATTTGATTGAAAATCGAGGTACCTTGGAGAAGCACACTTTTAAGGTAGTGTTTCCTCACTTTTTGTTTGCAATACCTGTCACATCATACCATGCGGCCAAAGCGTGAGCAACTGATTACGGCATTGCAAGGATGCTCTATACAGATCTTGCACGTGACGTTGCGCCAGAAGCCATTGTGGTGACTTTGCTGCTGAACGCCTACGTGCTGAAGCATACCTTTCGCACCGTTGAATTTGTTTTTCTCGACAAGAACGAGTAAAAATGACACCCGGCATGGTGCTACCACGTCACGTGCAAGACTTGTATGCTCAGCGTCAGCCATCTTGTGCTTCGTTGTATGGGTTTGCGCAGCTTCCACAGGGCAGCAGCACCGCGTGCTGCTGAGAGATCACGCTGGCTCCATCTTGTGTCATTCGCGCGCACTACCAGGCAAAACAGGCGTGAGTCGAAGCCACGTAGCCTCGCAAGCCTCGACAGCGTTGGAGCAATGCGAAATCCACGTTAGCCTTGACAGCGTATCACAAACCAGTTGACGCCCAGTATACATCTTTTTCGTTTAATCTCATCCTCAGCCGCCTCGTAGACAAATTCGGTTTGGGCGACGAAATAAAAAAAACCTAGAAAAAAACATCTCAACCTGCAAACAGTGAATAGTTAGAGGTGAGATAAAACGAAATCGGTTACGGTTAAAATTACATCCTGCTGTCTTCCGTTGGAATGGTGACGGCAAAACATTGCTTCGCCCATACTGAAAGTGAAGACATTCAAGATGGTCGGCACTTTTGTGGAAAAGGCATTTGCTTATGTTTTATTACGTTACGTTATCAGTCACCGAGACATCCGTGCTTCGTATGTCGCGTGCGAAGCTGCTGATTCAATGGGCTAGTACTCTTCATGCGAAGCCCGGATGTTTAGGTGACTCTCGGCGTAAGCAGACGTAATCTTCCATAACGTAACGTAACAAAACGGGGCTGTGTGAACGAGCCTTTATTCTTTAGTCTTAAGCGATAAGGTAATTTACGACCCGAATTTAAATTTTCCTGAGAAGTTTAGTTTAGTACTCGTTCATGTCTGATCCAATCTAAAATGAGGATCTTCAATCATGAGAGAGACAGAGAGAGGGGGAAAGAGATAAAGAAAGAGAGAGAGAGAGAAAATGTATCAAGATTGTGGAGCAAACGCCTTGGGCGCTTAGGAGTTATCAGTCGCCGCTTAGAAAGGCGACGGTCTGTCTCGACCTATCGAGAACTATTTTAAATTTTTACCAGAAAGATGTGAGTGTTGAAATATTTACTTTAGAAACGCTTTCGTCGCTAAGCTTTTAAAACGCAAGCCAAAGCTGCAGACACTCACCGATGTAAAGTAGGGATGTCGTACTGGTTGCCATTGAGGTCTTCTTCTTTCTCGTCCTTAAGCAGACTTTGGGCAGCGCATTGCCTAAAAGTCACGATGGTCACAAACAAATAGTTCGCGCTGTCGAACCCAGTTATCCTAGCTTCAATCCAAATCCCTGGCCGTTTCACTCTGGATGAGCATCGTACCGCCCTGCGGTCGAGTGCCGCTACTGCATGATGCACGCCAAAGACCCCAGGCTGGAGATCGTACCGCACTGGCAAAATGTTCTGATCAAGAGTGGTGACACCAGACAATAGAGAGTTTTAGTAGATCGTTCTGATACCTACGATACTCCGATAACGATACTATATACGTAAGCGCAAAGGCGGAGGCAGAGTATCGGGTATCGTTATCGGAGTGGTCGGAACGATCTACTAAAACTCTCTACCAATGGCTAACATTATGCGATTTAAACGTACGCACGACACGATCAAGAGTTTCAGAATAAGGAGTCCATTGCTTCGAGTCTGATTCCTGCAGCAAAAAGAAAATTACATTCGCCCCAAGTTAAACTAAACGCAAGATAATTATGTTTTATGATGTCGCATCCTGATTGAGTTCCCAAGTTGGTGTCAACCCTGTTTATAGTGGCCGACAAGTTGAGGTGTGACAATCGCGCACCTTCCCGCACACAAAAAACGGCATGGTAAAGTCAATCCCATGAAAGTTCTTTAAATGACCTAAGACTACCCACATACCCTTATGCCGCTACAAAAGCAAGTGGAGAGACGCACCAACTACAGAAACAAAGACGCGAGCGAAACAACTATGCGGAGCGCAAGTTTGTCTGCTTCTTTCGCAGAGGTTGCAGCGACGTCAGAATGCTCAGCTCTGATTGGCTCTGATTGGAAGGATAGTGGGCCGACCCAAACGCAAGATGCCTTGAGGTCTACCCTCTATTCTTGAAATCGGAGCCAATCGGAGCTCGGCGTTCTGACGTCACCAGAACCCACGCGCAGAGCAGACGAATTTTCGCACCACGTAGCCAATCGATGCACTGCTATAGTAACCGGCAACTTAAAAACCGCAATGCGTGTCGAGTACCAAACATATTGTTATCGCTTCGCAGTCGATGATATTGCTGCGGTAGCCAATAAGAACGCCGAACGAAGAACCTCAAAGCAACAAGTGTGGACATAATAGACAGTTTTAGGGAATAGTTTTTTGCACATCCGATACGGTGCGATCGGTCCTCCGCTATGATCTGCGCATGTGCGAGTCCTCTGTGGCAGCGCATGCGCAGTTCGTACCGGAGGGCCCATCGTACCGTATCGGATGTGGAAAAATGGTTCCCTAAAAATCTCTATTAAGCCACGCCCTGGGTTTCTAAAGCTGTCGGTATCTATCCGGAGACAAAGTCGTCTGCTGCTTGCGCAGGAGTTGCGGTGACGTCAGAACGACGCCGAGCTCTGATTGGCTTGATTGAAAAAACAAATAGTGGATAGACTTCGAAGCATCTAGCATTGAGATCTACCCACTATTGTTTTTTTTTTTAGTCGGCCAATCAGAGTTCGGCGTCATTCTGACGTCACCACAACTCCTGCGCAAGGAGCAGATGACTTGCTCTCCGCATACCACAACTCGGAGAGCTTCAGAAACGTCTGCGGAAGGTGCGAAAACATTGAGATATTTACATAGCACTTCACTTTTTCCTTCTCGCACTGTCTGCACCGAGGAGAAGGAGCTTCGTTGCAGTGTTAAATGCGCTTTTATGTAGTACACTCTCTGCGTCAATTTAGATACTAATTTTGGCATATTTGATATCGGAGGCAACGTGAAAACGTATCGATGTGTGTTTTCGCAACTACAGAACGGATTCAATGTTCCCTCTAAGGTGAACGAAGTTACAGCCTTCGAAAAGTAGAGCGCAGCATAACTGACGTCGAGTTTAGTTCACTTCAGCGGGTAAGTACGTGCCACTCAGGTGGCACTGGGGTCTACCGACTGGACAAAGAGGTTCGAAACACGCCGATTTGGTGCTTTTGTTTATTTGTTACAGGTGCACACCGAGCAAGTCCTTTCAGGTTTCCAGAAACGGTAAGCGTAAAACGAAAGAATGAAAGACGTTTACAATTCTCTAGGGCCGAATTAGAGCGCAGTTCTTGAGGAGGAGGAGGGGAGGAGGGTACCTCATGTGTGACGGTGACGTCACTCGTAAACCTCGTGACGTCACACATAACGTCACTTATGACGTCACGTGGTTACGTCGACGGCCACGGCGACGCCGCTCAACCCGGAAACGGGCGCCTAAGAGCTGCGCTCTGAAAAGGAAGAAAAAGGAGGTCGGATTTCTAAGGCTTCAGCCCAAGTACAAGGTGCATACATGACGTTCGCATCATTGTCATGAAAGAATAAAAATTCAGCAACGTAAACTTGGGTAGCAGTTTAGTCTTTCTTTACATATTCGTCACCCAAAGTCACACACTTTTGCCATCGATGGAGAACCTGAAGGAGGCTATTGTTATAGAACTCCACGTTTTTAGTGTTCAGGAATCGCTCCACTTCGGCAATCACTGCGTCGTCGTGCTTGAAATGCTTTCCACGCAGCGGAGTCTCCATGAGAGAGAAGAGGAAAAAGTCACCAGGTGCGAGGTCGGGTGGATATGGGGGATGACGCAAAAATTTTGTTATCTTGACATTGCTTCCCTTCAAATGGAGAAAACGGATCACTTCACATGCTTCGACTTACCCGACGGCCGGAGTCATTTTTGTTTCGATCCCTTAGCGACATCCCGCGGTACAATAGCACGCGATGTTTATAGCAGGTTCGTTAGATTTACTTGCACTTGCTGCACCGGTGCACAAAAGTGTAGGGCGGTGTACTTTAGGTTGTATCTGACTACACATACCGAAAGTTCACTTGCCTACACTTTTGTGCACCGGTGCACCATGTGCAGGCAAATCGAACGATGCCTACCTGTGCAACAGGAACGCGCGCTCGTGTTGACGCATTTGTTTTTCGCCTTTCTTCAATTTTTGGAGTCCATAATACGAACTCTATCACCACCCCTCTTATTTATTCTATTTTCAAGAACAGACACGGTGTTACCGTTTTTATTTTCCATTTAGTTTAGGTAAATAGCAGTCAACTTGAATTGTTTACTTTCTTAAAGGGGCGATGCAACGATTTTTGTACCTTGCGCAAATACCGCCTAGAACGGATCCCTGATGTTAGTGACCTGTGAAGCACCCGTTCGTTTTTCACTACACGCAATCAAAGTCGCAAACAAATTAAAAAAAAAAACAAGCAGCGTTCACTCCCTCAACTCGCAGCCTGTGCAAGTGGCCACGTGATCTGGAGCCGAATATATGCCGCCAACGTTAATCGTAGCACGCACTGGGTTGGCAAGGCACAGGACAGTCGCTGAGTTCCAGACATTGTTATGGCTCGGCTATTGTCGTCGTTGCAGCGATTGGACACGGGCCACTACCCGAATGCTTGTCGAGCTATCGATTATCACGAGCCCAAATCAAGTGCCCACGCAATGCTCGGGTCCAATCTGTGAGCCGCATTCAAATATAGTCACTGGGCAGTACTTGCGACCGCCGAGCGACGTCATCAAGTTTAGCGAAGGAGAGATTGTATGAAAATGTTCGCTTTTGTCCTTGAAATTACACAGCAACAAAGGAGTTTCTTAACCAGTGGCGTTGCGTGCTAATATACTTTATTCCCACTAGTGCCAGTAAGCTCGTGTAAACGGAAAAAACAAAAAACATTCCAATTGATTACTGTCGAGACCGGTTATAATGAAGTCAACGGGAACGGGAAATCACTTCGTTATATCCGCTATTTCGTTATAGCCGACTGTAACGAAGTGCAAAAGGAAATGGGAAATCGTGATCGCTTCGCTGTAGCCGCTATTTTGTTATAACCGACTTCGTTATAACCAGTGTCGACAGTATCGTTGCACCGCCCCTTTAACAAGAAATAGGAAACATCTACGTAGATCCCTTAGAAATTGGGCACAGGCATGGCAGGTTTCAAAACAAGGCGGGAATTCCGAGCACATTCAAACGAGGGCTAATTATGGGTCACCTGCCGTGTCGATGAAATGGTAAACGCAGCTCTCCGAAGCACCACCCACGATCAAGTTTTGGGCGTGATACTTTAGACTTTTTAGTATGAGCAAATTAACTGTAGAGTGTGTTGGTAAAGCTCATTTAACACAGAAAAAATAAAACAAACACGGAACATGCAAAATATATTCGTCGTCCCTTTGCCCGTGCTAGTTTCATTCCTTCTATATTTAGTATGAGCATTCACACCCGGCTCAAAAAATGCAAACATTTGTTTGCCAAGTCGCATATATACAATAATTTCCTGCAGCTTATGTTGTGGTACGCGAAGGTTTGTGAATAGTTGTTATTGGAAGAGACGAAGATAGATGTTTTGCTCCTAGGTTTCATTACAAAACCACCAATGTCGGTACCAATGGAGTTTAGCGACACGAATTATTTATCGCTTTTAAACTGTTTCAAACGCTACAATCGCATGCAATATTAAATATATATAAAAATTGACGCTCAGCGTCAATTTTCGCTCAGATATTTCTCGCGTGAATCGGTTTCAATGTCCGCCTAATTTTTTTTTTGCTCCTCTCGTCGTTCAATCCACATGTGCGACATGCGGCTGTGAAAGCAGGCGAACCTAGCTAACGAGAATTTTGAAATAAATTGCCGCTCGTAATTGAGGTGAATAATGTAGGTTACCGTCGCCTTGCGAGCCGGTGACGAATGAGCGTTGCGCTGTGTTACCCACGCAGGTGTTAGCGATGGCGACAAAATGTGTTGCAGCTAGGAGGCGTAGAGGTTCGCCGCAAGAAGCTCAAAGCCAGCCGTCCGTTGAGACAAGCAAGCAAGCAAGATGAGGCTGGCATCTATACTCCTCCCAGGAATCCTACTCAGCTTGGCAGTACCATCATCATCTTTGTTCGGTAATAATTTTCGTCTTATGGTTCCCGGCAGCATAAGCAACACAGCGCAAAGCTTATGACGCTCACTCTCTTTGCTTTACGATTCGTCCTCCGACGTGCCTATCGGCTCAGGCCTAAATCTTATTGGTTGCCGAGCGATAATGAGATGCTCGGTAACCGCCCTGTGTTTTTTAAAGGGGCAATGCAACGATATTCAATGCGGAGTGCATGTTCGTCTGCTTCTTTTCCAGGGGCTTTGGTGACGTCAAAACGCCAAGCTTTGATTGGCTCTGATCTAAAGAATAGTGGACCTCAATGCTGGCTGCCTTGAGGTCTACCCACTATCCTTCAGATCAGAGCCAATCAGAGCTCGGCGTCTTTATGACGTCACTACAGCCCCTGCAAAAGAAGCAGACGAACTTCCGCTCCGCATTGTAATATTTTTCACTTTACATGAGCTTACCGGCACTAGTGGGACCCAAGTACACTCTCAAGCAACGCCACTGACCAAGAAACTCCTTTGTTGCGGTGTAATTTCAAGGACTAAAGCGAGTGTTTTCATACAATATCTCCTTCGCAACACTTGATGACGTAGCTCGGCAGTCGAAGTACCGCCCAGTGACGCTATTTGTATGCGGCTCATAGATTGGACCCGAGCATTGCGTGGGTACGCGATTTGGGCTCGTGATAATCGATGGCTCGAGAAGCATTCGGCTAGTGGCCCGTGTCCAATCGCTGCAATGACGACAATAGCCGAACCATAACAGTGTCTGAAACTCAGCGCGTGTCTTGTGCCTTGCCAACCCCACCGCGTGGCTATGATCAACATTGGCGGCAAATAATCGGCTCCAGATCATGTGGCCTTTTGTTCTGGCGGCGAGTTGAGAAGGTGACCGCTGATAGTTTTTCTTTAATTTTTTTCTTCGACTTCGATTGCGTGTGGTGAAAAACGAACGCCTGTTTCACGGGTCATTAACGTCAGGGATCCGTTCTAAGCGGTATTTGCGCAAAGTACAAAAATCGTTGCATCGCCCCTTTAAGCTCTAAATGACTCTAGCCAAACAACGAACCTGGTTCATCTGGCGGCGTAATGATATTCATATGGCTTGCACGTGACTCCATCGCATCATGCAAGAGTTTTTTGTTCTTGTTGAGAATGACATAATTCGATTGTGCGAAACATATGCGGGAGAAGCTAAGCGCTCATCAGCAAGTCACTACAATGGCCTTTGGTATGACGTCAATGCAAGCCACACATACTTCGTTTTTACAGAGTATTCCTCAAAAGTTTAGTTTATTTTATTTGTTTTTTTTTTACCGCAAAAATAAATTTTTAAGTTATCAGGCACCAAAAAATGCCATACATTTCAATGATGCTAGAGGACGAATGGGCCACTCGGAACTTTTAATAAGAAGCCATATTTGTTGATGGAGAGAAGTGTTCGCGCTTGAAGCAGATTTACGCCAGTGCGATTGCCTTTCCATCCTATATACGTTCGATAACTTCACTGCGGAACGTATATGAAACAACCGAAACGCGCAGCAACTGCGTTTCAGTTGAATTTCGCAAGTGTCTGCATCGACGACTGCTTTGCTGTTCAGATGTGTATGTCGACACAGCAACACCTATCTCTGCGGATGTCTCCCCGGACTATAGTCGTTCCAGTATTACAATTAGAGATTGTATAATTGTAGAAGTTACCAAAACTAACGTTTGTTTGGTCCGCAGTTGACTTCAGCTTATTTTGAAAGTTGCTTTGCAGTGGTGTGTATTGACGGAACCGAGATGATTTAATTTTTTATTTAAACTGGGGCTAAAACAGGTTTTTGTTTCAGGCCTAGCTAAAACATGGTTATAACGACCACGTGAGTGGCCGAACCGCTTGGTTTAGAGTCCTAATATCACTACCCGGAGCCGTTAGGACCACGTAGTTATAACAGCCTTTTTTTTTTCTGAAAAATTCTTTTGGCAGGCTGTTTTCAGTCAGAGTAGGATCAAGTGACCGCGGTATGAAATCCTGTCTAAGCTACGGGCGCGGACGAGAACCCGTAGGAGTGACATGTTCTTATAAGACGGGCGGAGTTGAAGGACAGACACCTTAGGCAGCAACTTTGACAGTATTTGTTTTTTATTTATACATGCCTTGCAATGGCGCAACCTCAATGGCCATTCTGCTGACCTAGAGCTGCTGAGCGCGTGGTGCATTGCCATTACTCAATTTGGTTTTCTCGTAAAGAAAAAGTAATGATGACCACCAGCATGGTGTGATGACGGCACATGAAATCCCTGTACACTCCATCGTAAAAGCTGTCTTCAAATAAAAAAAGTAATAACTTTTCTTGAGCTCAGCGGTGTGATGTGTGCTCTGCGGTCAAGTGGGGGCTCACAGCGAGCTTTCATCAGGTTAATGTCGCACTGTCAAAACTGTTGTTTATTTAAGACAACATATTACTTTACCCACATCTCGTGCCAATGACGACTTCTGTATTCTGCCCGTACATGATTTGCATGCGACGTCATTGCACAGCGCTGGTGGTCATCCTTGTTCATTCACGACGAGAATCAAAACTTTTAGGGTATGAATTGTGCGTATCAGAAGGTACGTGACCGACAGAAATTAAGGCCACGACAATGGTCATTGCTGTGCTGTTAGTGGAAACACTGTGTATGCATAAAGCGGAGTGCGTACATGTTTTTAGGCGCATAAAACAGAACCGGAAATAATGACGTGACCCGTGCACCGTGCCTCAAATCATTTCCCGTTTTTCCTCTGCGATTATCAATGAGTGAGCGGATACAGAGGCCATGACGCATAGAAACATGCTTCTTCGTTCTGCGTTGTCAATGCTAGCCCAGTGTTGCGGAAGCGTGTGGCATTTCCCTTGCGGCTCTGAGTGCGCTCGCGTATAGTAGCGTTGGCGGCACGGCGGTGACTATGCTAGCCTTGACAACGTAGCACGAAATATTGATGTCGAGTACAGAGTTCGCGCTCTCATGTAAATGTAACATGCACACATGCGCGCGCGGTATATGTAAACGAAAAGAAAAAAAATGACGATAAGCTTCCGTTGAGATAGAAGTAAACTTTGATGTTGTTGTTGTTGTTGTTGTTATTATAACTGAGGCCTGAGGGTTAAGCTTTGGGGAAAAGTCTATCACCTGTTCGGAGGTACGCTCAAGCTGATTCGGGCGCTTCTTGTATCTAGGAAGCGGCACGGTTTGTTCATTCTTATAATTGCGAGTTCTGAACAAAACAAACAAAAAAGCCAAAACAAGATGGATACGTACTTTGTTTTCTAATCATCGTTCCCTTGCGTTGTAAAATTATAAAATATCAAACCATCGTCAACTTTCTTTTTCTAGTTATCAATATTCTTTCAGGTGTACTGCATCGTATCGTCATAATACATTGAGGAACACAATTAGATCGGTAGACACCTTCGGAAAGTAGTTTGGATGTGCATTCAACTCTTAATCAATATAATGTCTTTATTAAATAACAATAATAAAGAGACTTCCATCCAGCTTTTGCTGTGCGGAATAAGGATACGTTGTGCAAGCTATATATTTTTTTATTCTATTATTGCCTTACCTATAGAGTGCACTTCTTAGAGGCGCTATATGCCCATGCCTAATCATAATTTCTACTATTTCTGACATGTATAGGCCTTGATTCTATCCTAGGCGGCCTGTTTGGCGGGCCGAAGTGCGACAAGCTTTCTCAACCAGACTTTTTCGACATTGGTTCGGTGGGTAATGTTTTTCTGATAACAAGAAACAACGCTCGGTAGAGCTACAAATTTGACTTGAAACAAAGAGGTTTGTTGACTACAATTTAATCGATCATTCCGGAGACACGTTTTCTGACACTTCAACAATGTGCAAATTTGAGACTTTTTCTCACTACTAAGCTCAAGCAAAGTATTTACGTGATGTTAATTTTAAAACAGTACGCAATATTGTTATTTCTACTTGCTTAATAATTTTTGTCAACAGATATTCTAAACATAAATAGGTAACAACGAAAATCTAATCGCAAACAATAAATCATTTCTTAAGTATAAAAACATATATATTTTTTAACTCTAAACTTCAAAATTTATTAGAACATATTTCAGCCGTGCGCACCGGACAAAAAAAAAACATCCGTTTGTTAGATTGGCCAGGCCCGGTGTCCCTACACACAGAGAACACGATACAATAATGCAAAGTACATTATCACCTGCACCCTAAGAAATGCCTGCTCGTCTACTTACCCGCACAACACTCGAAGAGCCAATCTCTGCGATCTAGGAAATCAGCTCAGCGAATGATGCGGCGGAACATCTCTTTTAAACCTAAAAATGAAGTCTGCGGTGTGGAATTACTCAATGCAAGCATGACGCGTTGCATTGCGTAATGCCACAGCGCAGACTTAATTTCGAGGTCTAAACGGATGTTGCGCCTCATCATTCGCTGAGCTGATTTCCTAGATCGCAGAGATTGGCTCTTTGAGTGTTTTGCGGGTAAGTAGACGCGCAGGCATTTCTTAGAGTGTGAATAAAAAAGTGCACAATGTTTGTTTGTTTTTTAATATTTTTAAAGAATGAAATTTAGTGCGGTCGAAAGCGAAGTTGTTAGGCAATGTGGGCGAGTTATGAATAAAGGATTGATCACATTATTTAGTACAGAAATAGGGAACGATCCCGAATTTCTGGCATTAAGTACTAATTATATATTCGCATTTAGTGAACTTTCAAACAATAGACAATAAAGCAGTACATTCTACTCTATAGAATAAATGCAAACAAAATAAACGATAGTCATAGACACTGGCGGCATTCATGATATTGTGACTAAAAAGTAAGGGTTCGGTATGAGCGTTTACGGTCTACAATACACACTATCTCGGGAATTATTTTTATTAATATATCTTATTATAAATATATATAAGATATTAATATATATAAAGCTAAGAAATGTCCTGTAGAATGTACAACGGCGTAGACTTTCCATTTCTCCGGGGGGGGGGGGGGGGGGCAGGCTGAGAAGTTCTCCAGAAGGGGGGGGGGGTGCTTTTCCGCGCAATTTTTTTTACACCGGCAATTATCAGTAGTTTATTTTAGGGGGTACATTTTACAGCGTATGTATATGGCCATGTGTCCGTTGCTGTGTGTCAATGTCAATCACCGCGCAAGCGTAGCCGTGTGTTCACCGCCGGTACCAGGGCGCATGCGTCGGCGAGCACAAATCTGAAATCTTTAGTAGCGACTCCGTCGGAGTCGCTACTAAACGGACTTTTGGTACAGCTCCGGATGAAGTAGGCGCCCTCTTTATGAACTTCCGGTTTTTTTGTTTATCTTTTTTATTTCTGGTGGGACATCGCAAAATGGCAGGCTGCTGTGGAAGCAGGCCAAGCGGACGTAAAAGTGATCGATGCCGCGTTACCTTCTCGCCAGAACTGGAGATTGAAGCTAACGAAAGCACGCTGGGATTTCATTTCCCATGTAATATGTCAATAAAGGCAACGTGGGCGTTATTTCGTTTACATGCCACTACTAGAAGCTCGTTACATGGCACGTAAACAGCATCTCGGTAAGGATCATGGTCCGGGGAAGGGGGGGGGGGGCGGACGAGCCCGAGCCGATGCCCCCTCGTAGTCTACGCCTATGCCCTCCACGGCTTGCGATTATTCTCAAGCATAATTATTGTGTTGTTTGCAGCTTGTTAAATAAATTGTAACTCAAAAAGTAATAATTATTTTTTTTTAAATATTTTTATGCTTCCTTAATACACAAACCACGTTTCACATGGGCCGTGTTCCAAATTTTAATCGATCTCACTCTAGGGTAATGGTTTTGCACCTTGGCGTTCGAAAACCTACCCGCGTCCGGAGTTGCTCTATCTGTCTTGCCACGTGACAGGGTTCACCGGAGTAACTCGGATTTATTCGAGTAAGATTTGGAACGCAGTCATGATGTAGGAGTGTTGTAATGACGAAAATATTTTTTGTACAAGTTCGAGGAAGCATATTCACCCACTAAATATTTCACTCGCTTTTTGCTACATTTTTTCTATGAACACGAAAAAATACAGTGCCTCGGAGACAAGAAAGACCTATGCAAAGAGTCGAATGTAAGTATCTTCTAATTACTTGTTATTTCCAATTTAACCTATAGATGTATGACATCGTGATTACGTAGCGCCAAAAGCAGTTCCCGCCCACGCCATTGCATATTACGTGGGGAGCCAGTCGCTCATATCCACCGCCAGTTTCAGAAACTCCGTGGGTGTGGCGAGCCCTGTCGATTTCGCCATCGCTCCGCAGCCCTGTTTTTCTTAAATTGTCAGTGACTGTAGTGATGCTGAACGGGACGGCCAAATAAGGGAACCAAGAACCCTTCAACAGCAAAGGAACAAATATATATTTGTGCTGGGACGTGGAGTGTGACATGCCCAATGGCCAGTGTTTTAGAAAACAAATGCGCTTCTCTGATGGGTAGATCACTTTGTTTGACCTTCCGCGAGTTCAGCAGAAAGAACGTTCATGCATTCTACTCTGCATACAAAGCTCTACAGGCTCCTCTTTGGAAGAGCAGTCTCTTTACAGTTACAGTTACCGTTCATTTTTAAAGAAGCCCTGCAAGACGTTTGTGGACATTTTGTTTAATTTGCATCTCGTTCGTTCAAACTAGGAGTGGCACTCTAGCAAAAACACTAAAAATAAAGGAAAGAAGAAATCTGATGTATCTTCAGCAATGTAGGTGAAAGAATTTCAATATTTTGAGCGCATGTTTTATTGTTGATGACTTCATTGGCCTTAACCAATAGAGAAGCGAAACGACAAGAGAGTGCAACAACCATGCGCAATCTTCCTTATTGTGGGAATCAACATCCAGTTATGAAGACGTGCACGCCCCCACCGATTTACGGATGTTCCAAGCAAAGAGCCACGTGCTTGAAAACATAAGAAGGGGTTACGGGCACCTATTCAGTCAGTCGTAACTTTAGAATTCTATGTCGTCATTATGTCGTCGTTATGTCGTCACTAAACGCTCGTGTTTGACACTGAGAGGCACACCCTTCGAAGCAGTATTTCGTTCTCTTCGTCCCTTCGCAGTGCCCTGCTTGGACTGCAGTAAGTACCTCAAGCATGAGAGCTCGAGGGCGCTGCTTTGAAGCATTGTTCCGCAGAACGAGCGGTCGCGCTAGAAACGCATGGATTAAAGACAGAAACGCGGGCTAGCTCAAGCTTGTAGCTTTCGCTTCAGTCACACCTTAAGGGAAAATGGAGGAAATTAACTAATATTGTAGTAAAATAAAACAAAAGTGCATTTGCTTTTTACAAACGTTTACAACTTGATATATCGCCAAGTTTCATCACGATTGTTTTTTAAAGATAATCTCTGACATCAAGACATACTGTGATAGATTGTTTTCAAATGTCAGGGCCATCTTTGTGGCAGCCCCAAAAACTCCAGTATTGCTGCTCTTATGGCGGTGAGAGCAGATCATGCTCGCCTAAATCGTGCACCCTTGATTTCGTGAATCGAAGGTGACGTAAAAGGACCAATATCTTTTTCCGATTTCTGCTTTCTGCTTTCAATGGCGTTCGCTTTATCTGGCGTGGAGGAGCCGTGTAGTGCCGCCATTAGTGCGTTGGTTTTTCCCTCAACGCAGGTTGGGGTGTACTGACTTTCGGAAATGGACTATTGCCTAAAAGGGGTACTATGGCCATATTTTCATCTACCCCAGCTAACCCTATAATTTGAATCCCCGATTTTGAGAAATCGGCACAGGATGATCGTGCCAAAACCAACATTGAAATATGCCCGCGCTCTATAGTGTCGTGACGTGAGCGGCAGGCCGGCTTACATGTCGAGCAGGCAGTCTAAATAATAAACTGTGCCGAGCACTTGTTTCGTGCGTCCGCGGGGGTGATAAAGTGAGCTTCGGAGGCATTCATTTGAAGCCGTAACACTGATTGCAATTAGTTGAGAACAAATTCTACAGTCTAAAGAGTGATGTCCTGCCTTCCGCTGGCGTCACTGCTTCATTCTTGCCAGTAGTGACTTTCCATTTGAAAAGCATGGTGAGGACCAAACTTGGAAACTCAAGAACTTCGCGGAAAAAATTATTCTGGCCTAATATTGGGATTACTATTCTAGCGATGCTTGTGTCTATGATTAGAAAATCTTCAGACATCTCGAGGGTTATGAAAAAAATGCCGGAGCACTCGTTTCACATTTCTTTTTATGCACATATTGATGCATCCGTTTTGTCCGATAGCAAGCCCAAAGTAGTGTTTGAGATAGTGATATGATGTATAGAGTTTATATTAGACCAAACCACATTGACTATTTAGTATTTGTCGACCCATTGTTGGTAAGTTACTGTAACTCAACGAGGTTAGAAGTTATTCCTAAAATATCACCGATTTAAAGAGCCTTGCAGACCTTTTTATACTTTCAGTAAATGCCGCTCAAGACTTATTCGTGACTACCATAGCCTGCCAAACACACGTGAGATATTATTATTTTATGCAATGGCATTCGCAGAAAAAAAATATAGAGAGCGAAACAAGCAGTGTTTACCCTCTAACCTCGCAGAGAAGACATGATGCCACGTGTTTGAGCACCGCTACTAATGTCTATCATACCTTAGAGCTAGGGTTAACAAAGCACGTGGCCCGTGTTAAGCTCTACAAGTTATTAATGTCACTGCCAGGAGAAGAACGGCAGGGTGGTTTGTTTAGTTTCCCCGCCTTGAGTGCGTCTTACCCTCAATGAGGCTTCGCCGTCTCTGTGAGCTTCGATCGAGCACGAGCAGCCACAGTGCAATAGAGAGCAAGGGGCGCGTGATGGAGGCTGGGTATTCGAAAGGGACTCCGTGCGCCTCTTGTCCTGTCAGAAATTCGACCGGGTTAAATCGAAAAAATAAAACCCGATTTTTCGGCTCGCATAAATAGAAGCGTATAAATAAGGGCGAGTCGGTGATGCATTGAAAAGACAAAGCAGCGCAAAATGACGACGCACCCGAGGAATACAGTGCGCGCTGGTCTGCCTGTGTGTTTTTCTGCTCCATCGCATGAGCAAACTGCGCATCGCAGAAAGCAGAAACTCGTTGAAAATATGACGCAAGAAACGGTGATAAAAAGCGAAAGTTGAAAGCACATTGCGCTTCTTGAACCTCCCCCCCCCTTTTAAACTTTTAGCTTTTAAACAAACTGTTTTTTTTTCGGGGGGGGGGGGGGCAAAAAAATAAAAACCAGTTTGTTTAAAAGTTTTGGAATCTGGTAGGCATACCACCGGCGCTCATATGGCCTGAGACTGAACGTTTGGCGAGTGCGTGGTTTATGTTTTCACATTTAAAAAAACATGACAAGTCTCATTCTCTTTTCAGGATACAGACCTGTACTTAGGTCACTCGCCACCTATCGTCACGTGTCTAGCTCCGACGCGCTTATTGTCTCAGTGTAGGCGTAGCCTTTGTCGCTAGCCAAGTCGTGCTAAAACAGAGAACAGTGTCAATATTCTTGTGTAATGTGAGAGGCACTTCAACCTTACAGGGTTACAAAGTCCTTTTAAGTAACTCAATAATTTGCCTAGAACGTAGTTAGTTTCTAGAAAATTAATCAATTACACCAATATTAATACTCTTAATAATTATTTCGCGAACTATTGCTCTGA